>OU342741.1:271490408-271766271 GCA_910589775.1 Avena eriantha | reverse complement strand
CAACATAGGTAAAATTACTTGTGTTGGCTGCATTATATCAACTAGACCTGACTTTAGTTTCATATTATCACAAATTTTTGCATATATCTCACAACACAAAATCGTCGACACACAACATGTATGGCTGAAAACAGCATGTTTCAGTTCAGCGATTCGATCACAAGTAATGCATATGTGATCCACAAGAAAATTTTCATGCATGCTATATTCACCAATCAGATTGAAAGTGAAACAAGGAGAATATGTGCTAGAATTCAGAAATGAAATTTCAGAAATCTTATCCATAGCACAACTCATACTCATAGGTTCATTTAGCATGATGGAATACACAATATCAGCAGGTGGTATTCGAGCAAGTATTTCCTTATGTGTTATCAGTACCACATGATCAAAATTTGAATTTGGTAAACTATCACATGGTGCTGAAACAGTAGTGCAAGGCAAATCAGAAGGAGGCTTCAGTAAAGGAATAGACTCACAATATGTCGCACATGTTGGCTGAAGCTCCAAATCAGTACCAATGTCATTAACAAACTTCTCAGCTGTAGTAGGTACTACGACATCCTCCTCAAGTAACAATACCAGATCGTGTGATGCAGGTTGTAAAATAGGCGGCTCCCTTTCTTCAAAAGCAACCTGCATAGCACAAGAAACAAGAACAGGAGTAGAGATGATTACATTAGTAGAAATATCCTCACATGTATTAGCATCTACTGCACTGATGTTTTCTTTTTCTCTCATCCTCTTAGAATGGATGCTCTCAACCTCACGTTTAGTGGAATCACACAGCTCACTTTTGATAACACTCTCACTCAGCTTGGCTATGTGGCTCTCATTCTCACATGGGTTGTAATGCACACCGTGTTCAAGATGACAAATAATAGAATTGTCACCATTCATCATGACCTTGTACTTAGCAGACAAACTGAACTCTTTTGTCCTCTCCTTGCGAAGAAGATGATACTCATGAAATTTGTCGGCTGAAATCCTGAGCATAACACGCCTCTTCATGTTCCATTTGAAAGAAATCCTTCCAACAACAGGACATATTTGAGCGTCAAACCTTCTGCTCCAAGGTTCTCCCAATAGTATGTGACAAGAATCAAGTGGTATTGGAGATACATCACAGCGCACAATCTCAGTATGCTCTTTAAAAGTCATAGGAACATCAGCGGTGTGTGAAATCAGCAATGTGCCATATGATGAATGCAAGAGATATGGCACCGCACGGGCACATGTGGGTAGCTGCAACTTTTGTACAACTTCAACGCTGATCAAATTAATAGTAGAGTTACTATCAATGGTAATGGAAGCACATCGCTCACCAATCATCACACTATGGTGGAAAATACCATCACCATCAAAAATACCGCGTTCTTCCTTCCAAAAAATTGCACTACAATGCCAATTGTCGAAGAATTTGTAACTGTACGTCTCCACATTATTTGTAACATCACCTGCCTCCATTTTCTGCATCACATCAACACTACTAGAAGACATGATTATTACATTAGTGCACAAATCAAAATCAGTATGGTGGAAACTCTCACAACTCACTCACAACTGATAAGAAAGAAGATCTTACCGTTCCAAAGTGAATAGAGATGCTCTACCAAACGTAATCAAAGACTGATGCACTGAAGTGATGAAGTGAATATCAAAGGTATACAGAACGATCACAGGGCACACAGGGTATTTATGGTGGAGCTGTAGGTATGGTATCCTATCTACACCGCAAACAAGTCCTAGTGCTGATCGTATGACAAAGACCCACGGAAACACACACGGTGGAGATAAATGGGGCAATTGCAACTATGAAAATGAGCTCAAAAAGTAAGGTATGTCGGAGGAATGCTCGTGTTGCAATGCACAAGGAGAGACGCTAGCAATGTCTCAACGAAATGGGCACAAGATTGCTAACTGAGCAGCCCGTAGAGCAGTAAGCACGCTAGTCTCGTAGGATAGTTATAGACACAAAGAAAGGCTTACTAAGGCTCACAAGGATAGGTACGCTATGTGGACTCAGTAAAAAAAATAAACAAAAAAGAAAAAAATTGACCTGAGAATTGGTCTCTGCCACGGCAGAAAAACGGCCTAAAATCCTGCGCGGCAGGATGCCGGCAGTTTTTTTTCCTCTCGTACTAGCACAGACTGGTCTGTGGTAAGGCGACGGTTCGATTTTTTTTTTCGGAACTTTTTTTTGGGTCACGCTAGAGCACAGACTTGTCTGCAGTCAGGCGTGAGGCAGCGAGCCGAATTTTTTTTTTGCTCGCCAAGTAGTACACAACTAGGACTCTTTACTTGGATCGGATCTGACTTGATGGTAGCGGAAAAAGATGGTGGAAAACAACTAGAACACTAGAAAACAAATCTACGAAGAACAGATCTAGATCTAATCTAATAGAGGAACGCGATTAGCAACTATTACTCGAATACGATGTAATCTAGGCTATGGCAACTCTTTTTGTGGGGCTTTTTCTGTATAGGATGAAAAACACTCTCTAATCTATGGATGGATTGTGGATTGCTTACCGAGGCAACGAGGAAATCTGATACCAAGATGATATGGGGTGGCCCGATCTTCTCAGCAAGCTCTTGGCGATGGTGATGGTGGATGATAGATAACTAGTGCGTAGCTATGATCTCTCCCGCTCGATCCCTGATGCCAATGCAACAGCTCTCGAACCTTGTAGGATATTCACAACACCACACTCTTGCGCACGCAGCCGTGACCACGAACGGTAGTATGCAATCTACTAATTCCCAATGGAACAACAGATCACACTCAATTATAGTTGGCAGATTCGAACACAGGGTGATTCCAGAGGTTCTATGAAAGAAACAACTCCAAAATATTTTAACGTGGTCTAAAAAACCTAACTTGTGACGGCTACGGAGGTTTATATGAGGGCTGGGGCGTCCTCCCCTCTAAACGGGCCTAAAAACAGCCATAACTTGGCCCAAACTGACTCGGTTCGACTCAAACTAATACATACCGACCCATATATGGGTTCGGCCTTATTGGCACGCGGTCCAAACGTCGTGGAACACCGCAAACATGTAATTCTTGGTGCGCCATCTCTCTCTCTTGCTCATACGTGATTTCCTCATTGCGTCCTAGTGCGCCTGCCTCCCGCTCCTCCCTCGCGCACTTGTTGATATTGGAAATCAGCGCTTGTCCTTCTTGCTGCAACTCTCCTCCTCCTCGCGCAACACTTGTGTTATCAATAAACCTGATCATACAAAGATGCATAGACTTAGGTAGTATAAAGTTCTCATTAAGTAAAACATCAGGTTCAATTAAGAATGAATTCACCTGATAGTCATTATTGATTTGACTCAGTATTTCCTTCCAGTTCAGGCAGTCAGAATCATCATAATCCCCGTAGATATCCTCATCACGAAGTCACGTACTCGTTTTCCATCCTCCAGCAGATTTTCGGCCAGATCTATTCCTCCTACAGTCACACCAACAGTTGTTGTTCCGTTTACACCATCGGCCAAACCAGCAAGTACACCTTCGTTTGGTTCTAATGCCCGGAAACCCGCTGCTCCTGCTGCTAGCTCAGGTTCCAACATGTCTACTGCACGTACTCGTGATGTGGTGTGCCACACTTGTGGTGGTAGAGGTCACTACAAGAAGGATTGTCCAAACAGCAAGGTTATGTTTGTTAATGAACAAGGTGAAGTAGAAAGTGGAGATGAAGCTTCTGATGATGATATTAATGATGGCGAGGTTGGTGCTGATGCATATGCTGAGCGTGCACCAACTATTGTCATATCTTCATGTGTACTTAGTGTGCAACCGGTTGAGGAATCCCAGCATTGCAACTTGTTCCAAACAAAATCTTTAGTTGGACCAAATAAAGCTTGCAAGGTCATTATTGATGGAGGTAGCTGCAGAAATCTTGCAAGTATGGAACTATGTGCCAAACTGAATTTGACATACTTACCTCATCCCAAGCCATACTACATACAATGGTTGAGCAACAATGGTGAGATGAAGGTAAATCATATGGTACGAGTGAATTGTCAAATAGGGCCATACAAAGATTCTATTGATTTTGATGTGGTTCCTGTGACTGTTTGTCACCTACTATTGGGTCGGCCTTGGCTCTATGATCGCCATGTGCAACACAATGGCCGAGCCAATACATATCACTTGGAATTTAAAGGAAAGAAGATTACTATGCAGCCAATGACACCACAAGAAATTGTGAATGACTCTCGCCAGAATATAGAGGTGAATTTGAAGGAAGATAGTACCACTAGGCGAGATTGTGTGATAGCTGTTCCTGATGTAATTGAGCCTCAATTGAGTGATATAACGAAAAGTGAGAGAGTGCCTGGTTTGTTGATATTAGCCACCAAGGAGGATATGAGAGAGTTTCGTGAGGATCCTACAGCCATGCCACTTGTGCTCATGTATAAGGGCGAGGTATTGGTTTCTAACGACATGACCCCTATTTCTCTTGGTGTCTCTTCTGTTTTGCAGGACTTTGGGGACGTGTTTCCAGAAGACGTACCCGCAGGGTTGCCTCCATTGCGTGGTATAGAACATCAAGTGGATCTGATTCCTGGCGCCACACTTCCCAACCGTGCACCCTACAGGACTAATCCCAAAGAAACTAAGGAAATTCAGAAGCAAGTACAAGCGTTGCTGGATAAAGGGTACATTCGTGTTTCTCTTAGCCCTTGTGCTGTTCCTGTTATTTTAGTTCCTAAGAAAGATGGTACGTGGCGCATGTGTGTTGATTGTAGAGCGATTAATGACATCACTATTCGATATCGTCATCCTATTCCACGCTTAGAGGATATGCTAGATGAATTGAGTGGTGCTGCTGTTTTCTCTAAAATTGACTTGCGTAGTGGTTATCATCAAATTAGGATGAAAGAAGGGGATGAATGGAAAACTGCTTTCAAAACTAAATTCGGTTTGTATGAGTGGTTAGTTATGCCGTTTGGTCTTACTAATGCACCTAGTACTTTCATGCGTTTGGTGAATCATGTTTTGAGAGAGTTTATTGGTCGTTTTGTGGTTGTTTACTTTGATGATATACTCATATACAGCCATACCGAATCTGAACATTGCACTCATATTAGACAAGTTTTGCAAGTGTTACATGATAATAAACTGTATGTAAATCTTGAGAAGTGTACATTTGCAAAAGATAAGGTCATATTCCTAGTATTTGTTGTTTCTATGCATGGAGTAGAGGTAGATCAATCTAAAATTGAATCAATTCAGAATTGGCCTACTCCAATGAATGTATGTCAAGTGCGTAGTTTCCACGGTCTCGCTGGTTTCTATAGGCGCTTTGTGCCAGACTTTAGCACCATTGCTGCACCTTTGAATGATTTGACAAAGAAAGGTGTTCCTTTTGTATGGGGCGCGGCCCAAGACATTGCATTTGATACATTGAAACGTCTACTTACTTCTGCACCATTGCTTGCATTACCTGATTTTTCGAAGCAATTTGAAGTTGAATGTGATGCTAGTGGTATAGGCATAGGTGGCGTTTTGATGCAAGAGGGTCGTCCTATAGCTTATTTTTCTGAGAAATTGACTGGTGCTCGTTTGAATTATTATATCTATGATAAAGAATTGTATGCACTTGTTAGAGTACTTGAGGTTTGGTAACATTATTTGTGGCCAAAGGAATTCATCATACATTCTGATCATGAAGCATTGAAATACTGGAAAGCTCAATCAAACTTGCATAGAAGATTAGCTAAATGGGTTGAGTTCATTGAGTCTTTTCCGTACATCATTAACTATAAGAAGGGAAAATAAAATGTTGTTGCTGATGCTCTATCTAGGAAGAACATGCTATTAACCAATCTTGATGTTAAAATTCCTGGATTAGAAGCTATTTGTGCACTTTATGCAACTAACCATGATTTTGCTGAACCATATCGTTTGTGGCTCTTAGAAACGCATGGGATAAGTATCATATACATGATGGATATTTGTTTCGAGCTAACAAACTATGTATTCCAGAATCGTCGTTGCGTTTGTTCTTAGTGCAGGAATCACATGCTGGTGGTTTGATGGGTCACTTTGGGCGTGAGAAGACGTTGCTCATGCTTGCTGATCATTTTTATTGGCCCAAGATGAGGCGTGATGTGTACAGATTTGTGAGCCGATGTATTACATGCCACAAGTCGAAATCTAAGCTGAAGCCTCACGGTTTGTATACACCTCTCTCTGCACCGACTATTCCATGGGAAGACATTAGTATGGATTTTGTGCTAGGTCTACCTAAAACTCAGAGAGGTCATGATTCTATATTTGTGGTAGTGGATAGGTTCTCTAAGATGGCTCATTTTATTGCCTGCCACAAAAGCGACGTTGCGTCGCATGTTGCTAACCTGTTTTTCAGGGACATCGTGAGATTACATGGAGTACCAAAGACGATTGTTTCTGACCGTGACGTGAAGTTCGTGAGCTACTTTTGGAAGACCTTATGGGGGAAGCTAGGAATGAAGCTGCTGTTCCGTACTACATGTCATCCCCAAACAAATGGTCAAACGGAAGTGGTGAATAGAACATTGTCACAGCTGCTAAGGACCATGATTAAAAAGAATCTGCGGGAGTGGGAAGAGTGTTTGCCACATGTTGAGTTTTCTTACAACAGGGTCGTGCATTCAACTACTCAGCTTTGTCCTTTTGAGGTGGTGTATGGTTTCAAGCCATTGACGCCACTTGATATGTTGCCTCTGCCATTACATGAGCGAGTTGATATGGAGGCATCAAAACGTGCTGATTATGTGAAGAAAATACATGAGAAGACTAGAGAGACTATTGAGAAGAAAGGCAAGAACATTGCTGCTGCAAGGAATCAAGCACATGGTTTGGGTGGATAGGTTTCCATTACTTCGAAAGTCCAAATTGAAGCCACGTGGTGCTGGTCCTTACAAGGTGTTAGCCAAGATTAATGATAATGCCTACTCAGTTGATATACCTATTGAGGAGTTTGGTGGAGTTAGCAACAACTTCAACGTTGTTGATTTGTCACCATATGCTGGAGAAGACCTTGGAGCGTCGAGGTCGACGCCTTTTGAAGGGGGGAGATGATGAGGACATCCCTACAATTACACCTACCCCAATTACTAATGAAGATGTTCCAATTGCAAAGAAGGATCAATCCAATGAGATAAGGATTGGACCTATCATAAGAGCTCGTGCTAAGCTACTAGAACAACAGGTGAACTTGTTTCTTAATGAACCTGGTGTTTTAATTAATGAGTAAGTCTTTGAATTATTGTATGATCAGGTACTTAGGAGAAGAAGGCATAGCACAGAGTGAGGAGCTGAAGGAACATGGCGTGTTGATCAATGAGGAATGTGCGAGGGAGGAGAGGGAGGAAGCGCAAGGAGCACTCCACGAGGAGATCAACACATGGTCGAGGGATCTCTGCCGCGACAGAGAAACCATGCAGTTTTCTGCCACGGCAGCCTGCCGCGACAGAGAAACCGGGTCCGACTCTGCCACGGCAGAGTAGGCCTGCGCGCCTTGAGCCGATCCACCTTGGGTCGGTTGTATCTTAGTCTAGGTTGAGTCGAACTGTTATTCCTGGTTGTAGTCGCCGACCCTTAGCCCTTAAATAGATGGGGGGCACCGTAGTTTAGGGTTTAGACCACGTTAAAATATTTTGGAGTTGTTTCTTTCATCGAACCTCTGGAATTACCCTGTGTTCGAATCTACCAACTATAATTGAGTGTGATCTGTTGTTCCATTGGGAATTAGTAGATTGCATACTACCGTTCGTGGTCACGGCTGCGTGCGCAAGAGCGTGGTGTTGTGAATATCCTACAAGGTTCGAGAGCTGTTGCAGTGGCATCGGGGATCGAGCGGGAGAGTTCATAGCTACAGGCTATCATCCGCCTCACCATTGACAAGTGCTTACTGAGAAGATCGGCCACCCCATATCATGGTATGTGAAAAGAACACACATGCATTGACTCTGGTTGTTGTTAGTGAAAAGAACACACATGCAATGACACTGGTGGATCCATACGTGGTCTCTGAAGAGAGCACACATTTCATTGACTCTTGTTGTTGTTAGTAAAAAGAACACACATGCAATGACACCGGTGGATCCATGTGTGGTCTCTGAAGAGAACACACATGCAATGACACTGGTTGTTGTTACTAAAAAGAACACACATCTCCCGACACTAGTGGATCCATAGGTGGATTGTGAAAAGAACACACATGCAAAATGACTCTGGTTGTTGTTACTAAAAAGAACACACATGCAATGACACTGGTGGATCCATAGGTGGTTTATGAAATGAACACACATGCAATGACACTGGTGGATCCATAGGTGGTATGTGAGAAGAACACACATTTCAATGACTATGGTTGTTGTTACTAAAAAGAACACATATGCAATGACACTGGGGGATCCATAGGTGGTATGTGAAGAGATCACACATGCAAAATGACTCTGGTAGTTGTTAGTGAAATGAACACACATGCAATGACACTGGTGGATCCATAGGTGATATGTGAGAACACACATTTCAATGACTCTGGTTGTTGTTACTAAAAAGAACACACATGCAATGACAGTGGTGGATCCATAGGTGGTATGTGAAGAGATCACACATGCAAAATGACTCTGGTGGATCCATAGGTGGTATGTGAAAAGAACACACATGCAATGACACTGGTGGATCCATGTGTGGTCTCTGAAGAGAGCACACATTTCAATGACTCTTGTTGTTGTTACTAAAAGAACACACATGCAATGACTCTGGTTGTTGTTAGTGAAAAGAACACACATGCAATGACACTGGTGGATCCGTGTGTGGTCTCTAAAGAGAGCATACATTTCAATGACTCTTGTTGTTGTTAGTAAAAAGAACACACATGCAATGACTCTTGTTGTTGTTAGTGAAATGAACACACATGCAATGACATTGGTGGATCCATAGGTGGTATGTGAGAAGAACACACATTTCAATGACTCTGGTTGTTGTTACTAAAAAGTACACACATGCAATGACACTGGTGGATCCATGGGTGGATTGTGAAAAGAACACACATGCAAAATGACTCTGGTGGATCCATAGGTGGTATGTGAAAAGAACACACATGCAATGACACTGGTGGATCCATGTGTGGTCTCTGAAGAGAGCACACATTTCAATGACTCTTGTTGTTGTTACTAAAAGAACACACATGCAATGACTCTGGTTGTTGTTAGTGAAAAGAACACACATGCAATGACACTGGTGGATCCATGTGTGGTCTCTAAAGAGAGCATACATTTCAATGACTCTTGTTGTTGTTAGTAAAAAGAACACACATGCAATGACTCTTGTTGTTGTTAGTGAAATGAACACACATGCAATGACATTGGTGGATCCATAGGTGGTATGTGAGAAGAACACACATTTCAATGACTCTGGTTGTTGTTACTAAAAAGTACACACATGCAATGACATTGGTGGATCCATGGGTGGATTGTGAAAAGAACACACATGCAAAATGACTCTGGTTGTTGTTACTAAAAAGAACACACATGCAATGACACTGGTGGATCCATAGGTGGATTGTGAAATGAACACATATTGCAATGACACTGGTGGATTCATTGGTGGTATGTGAAAAGAACACACATGCAGAATGACTCTGGTTGTTGTTACTAAAAAGAACACACATGCAATGACACTGGTGGATCCATGGGTGGATTGTGAAAAGAGCACACATGCAATGACACTGGTGATCCATATGTGGTATGTGAAAAGAACACACATGCAATGACTCTGGTTGTTGTTAGTGAAAAGAACACACATGCAATGACATTGGTGGATCCATAGGTGGTATGTGAAGAGATCACACATGCAAAATGACTCTGGTTGTTGTTACTAAAAAGAACACACATGCAAAATGACACTGGTGGATCCATGGGTGGATTGTGAAAAGAGCACAAATGCAATGACATTTGAATGGTACGGGTGGATCCATAGGCGGATTGTGAAAAGAGATTTCCCCTATCTCTCTCTCACAAATCTCACAAAAGCCCAAATGTGTGGACATCCCGAACATGTGCTCACTCTGGGTGCTATGCCCTGATTGGCTGATAGAGATGTCACGCGGATCGTCTCCACCAACCGTTGATCCCATGTGATCCAACGGGCAGGATAACCCCTCCTTTCTCCACTTTTTTTATGCATGGTCAATCCGTGCCACCTCTCTATCCGTGCCACCGATACTAAACCCCCATAAACAAGTGAAAGTCCATCTATCTAACTAAAATAAATAAAATAAATGATCATATTTCGAAGAAGCCATCGTCTTCGTCTTCTGGTTCGTCCTCGTCTTCGTCAACGCCATGGTCCCCGCCATCTCCGCCGTCGGTGCCCTCCTCTGACAACTCGACACCGTCCCCTTCCTCGAATAAGCGCGATATCTCCTCGTCGGAGTCCTCCTCCTCCTCTTCGTAGTCCCATGGGTCCACGTCACTCTCCTCCGCTCTTGCCTTCAACTGATCGATGAACGCCTCCTCGTTGGCCGAGTCGGACTCGTCCAAATAGCTATCTCCTCTCTTCTTCCTGGTCTTCTTCTCATTCCTCTTCTTGTCCGTACTCGCCGGCGCAACACGCGCCCCCGTCCTGGCTGCTACTTTGCGGTCGTCCGACGCTGCAGGTACCCCACGCTCCTCCTGCGCAGCCGATACGAGCTTAGACATCGCGGTGTCCTCGAGTGCCAATGTCGATGGATCCTGGCGCGGTCAGACACGACGTGCTGCCTCAGCAGGCGACTCGCGAGCGCGGACGATGCAGCGAAGAGCCGGGGACGCAGGACGGTCAGTGGACGGCTTGGACCTGCCATTGCCACGGCGAGGGGGCATCGTGCTCGGGGTAGTTGCTCCGAATGGTCGATGGCGGGTACACGGAGTGGGGTGCTGATATGATCAAGGACGAGCAGCGGTTTCATGCGTCGTGTCCACGCGTGCATTTGTCGATTATCAAAAAAAAGAAGTAATATCTCGTGTACTGAACATAATTTGATCACAACTAAAGTGGCACAGCGTATTCTAGACTCGTAAATATCCCGTGCATGCCTGTCACGTGGAGTTCGACGGAGTTGGACATGCCGACGGGATCGTGCATCAGTTGCGCGCGTCATTGCCCCATCAACCCGTGACACACGCACGCGGGATGCGCGCGCCGATTCCCGTGACGACCACCCGACTCGCACTCCCCTTATTATATACTGGATTTTGGGCGGCGCCGAAGACCATTGAAGTGTCCATCACAATAAAGACAAGCCCCATCGATTCCCTACCCCTGCCTCCCTAGCTTCTTTGAGAAGGTAGACCATACACGGTGGTCTTGTATATTAGTACTAGTACTACTGGACCACGGCCTGTACTCTTTACTCTTCTCCCACACTAATAATGACTATCTCCTTCCTCCTGCCTCCGCCAAACTCACCTTGCAAGCCATGGCTCCACTGAGGAGGGCGAGAGGCCGGTCGACGATCCTCATGGAGAAAAGGGAGAGAAATCGCCGTGAGGCACTTCTTGCTCTACCAGCCGCTCAAGCCCACCCTCTCATCGAGGCCCAATCTCCCCCGACAATGGCGCCAAATGTTCTAGCAGGCGAGGGCTCCTCCCGGTACGGTCTTATTCTACTTCTTCTCCATCTCCCTGTTGAGGGCAAACCTCTAGGGTGGCCCGATCTTTCACGATTCCCTTTCAAATCGAGGGTGGAGTGCGGGGGAAGGAGGGAAGGATGAACACGGCGAACACACGCACGAAGAACGCGACGAACACACACACACAAAACCACGATAAACACCAATAGCTCACGCCGACGGTGACTGGTCCGGCGCAATCCCTAGGATCGGCGTCGGGCGGAGGACTCTCTCTCAAATCGGCACGGCGAGATGGGAGACTCGGTGAGATCTTGACGTCTAGGCAAAGGGACACCGATGCCTAGGCCTTGTACAACACGGAGGCACAATACAAACTCCAACGAGGTTTGGGGATATTGGTGCTCCTTAGTCAAGGAGCATGAGGCAAGAATTAGATAGATCCACAAAGGGGTTTCCACTAATTCCAATATCAAGCCTAGGGTTTACAATGGAGGTGGGGGTCTATATATAGGCCAACCACAAAGTCAGGGGTAATTCAGGCATTAAAGTAGAGTTCTGGGCGAAATAGAGGGGTACATGGGCCATAGGGCCCAGCTAGGCTTGCAGGCCCATCACTTGGGCCGGACACTCCGGGTCGAGTGGGCCAGACAGTCTGGGGTGGCCGGACACTCCGGGGTGGCCGGACACTCCGGGCAGTGTCCGGGCAGTGTCCGAACTGGCACACAGAATGTCCGTGCCAGGTTCGGGCCCGGGCAGGCCGGACACTCCGGCTAAGTCGTGCCGGACACTCTGGCTTTGGCAGCTTTAGCACAGGTGCAGCTTCAGGGCTCGTGGATTGACGCGGTGGGGGCACGTACCTGATGATGCACAAAGTAGTGGTATGAAGTAGCACGCCATCCAAGGAGGTATCAAATTGGCACGAGGAGAGGAGCGAATTCACCTTAGCTTGGAGGAGTTTGGCTCGGGCACGAGTCATGGGTCCACTTGGGGGACTTGTTGTTGTAGATGTAGAAGTGTCCGTAGGACAGGCTACATCACTCCCTCTCCATCATGATCTTAATCAGCTTCTTCTTGTTTTTCTTCTTCTTCTGGCTCTTCCTCTTCTACGTATTACAGGTCGGCCGTGGAGCCCAAATCCACCATGACAGAGGCGCTGTAGGACCCGTTCGGCCCCGTTCCATGTCTCAGTGAGGTAGAAAATCTCCACGCTGTTATTTCTCCGAGTTATGATGTGGATTTCTTAGATGCTGTCTGCCCCGCATTGGTTTTTCTTCTTCTTTTGCGAGTTGTATTTGTTTTCATGAATATGACTGGATCTCTTGGTCTTTCCTTAATACCACTGTTCATAGATTCACTATGGATTTTTTGTGGTTAGGATTAGTTTATCGTGGTCATGAATAGATCTCCAGTTCCATTTTTTAACACTACGGCCAATAGATTCAACGGTGATTTTTTTGATCTGTATTAGTATTCACCTGGGACCTAGAGTGTAATAGTAGAATTCCTATTTCAATTAACATGAACGATGCAGCAATCGAAGGCTGAGTACCGTGAGAAGGTGGCCGCGATCAGTTCCAAGATTGCCAACCAACATGAGCTTGCACGCTCCCTCACCCAAGCTAATGAGAGCCTACGCAAGCAATTATCTTTGTAGAAGAAGATCTCGCTAGATTTTGCACGTGACGTCGTTAGGCTGCAGAAAGTGCTCGACCGTAACTTGATCAGGCAAGAACAGGCCATTAAGATAATCAACAAGCTCATAGCGGAGAAGAAGAATCTCGTGGAAAGGTGCATTCTCCTACAGGACGAAGTCAGCGAGGCACTCAGAGGACGCATCGAGGAAACCAAGGCTACCATCCGAGCCTACCATGACAGGAACCGTTGCCTGGATGCAGTCAAGGAGATGAAGGCGGACATGAGCAGAGGGATCACCGTACTTGAGGGTGTTCGGAAAGAGAACGAGGAGCTAAGGGCATGTCTGGAGGCGTACCGGAGCAATGCCCAAGTCTGATTCCCGTTAGCGAGGACACGAATACCAGTTCGTCCTCCTCTCCTTTTGTAATGTTTAGGGTTCAGGGAGTAATGCCCATGTCTTCTTCCCATTATAGGGTGCAATAAGAATCCTAGGGCAACTCCTTATCTATCTGGACATGTGTTGGTGTTCATGTTCATGAATGGACACCATGTTCTCTTTCCATATGTATCTGGACATGGGTTTCTGCATTATGAGTTTGCCACTCTCCCACTACTATTTGGTGATATTGGGGAAAACCCACAACACACTAAACTGCTGATAAATCTTATTTGTCTTCAAAATTGAAATTATGACAGTGCGACTAGTCGATTCATAAAATGTTGATTAGTCCTAGATTGCTTCTTCCTTGAAATTATGAGTGCCACTAGTCGATTCAGTTAATTGTGGAAACTGACCAGCTTGTCCTGGTGAACTGAACAAACCATACCATGTATTTTTGTTGCAGGGAAAGAGGCGAAAGATCGACCAGGACCTGGCGACCTGGCTAAATGACAAGATAGCAATCCAAAGGGAGAAGCGGAATTCCCAGAAACTGGCCTTTGACCAACTGCACGCTGAATTCGCGGTCCTTTCTGACAAGTGCCAGAAACTGAAGGAGTTAAACGCCGAATGGGCGAAGCTACACAGTGAAGGTCGTGCCTCGGCTAGGAAGCAGACGGAGATCATGAAAGGGATCTTGAAGGAAAATTGTATGGCTACGGAAAAAATTCTCTGCCATGTGACGGAGCGCTGGAACCTACAGCTGAAGCATGACATAGTACTAAAGGAGCTGGCCAATCTTAGGGAGGAAAACAGGCAGCTCCGGGCCAGGCTCGCTTGAACACAACATATGTCTATTTAGTACTGAACTGCCTGGTTTATCCTCTGCAGTGGTGATTTTGTAAGCGTGAACTTAACTCTATGCACGATATGTGTGTTCATCCGAAATTAGTTTGCTCGAGGATTGAGTTTGGCTTAGTTCAGAAAGCGCAACTGCAAGTCTTACAATTAACTAGTTTCAGGCATTGGTACAACATAAATTATTCATCTCGAATTTCCTTTATCCTCTATAGTCTGTCCTTGTTCACCCTCGCGCGCCTTCTTCAGTTCCTTCAATAGATCCGCAATGCAGCACTCTAGCTTCTTCTTGTCTTCCCTGAGATGATCCCTCTCCTTTTCTGCATTATGAATCAGCAACCTGTGACTATCCTGAAGCTTCTTTGCAGTTCCAACAACCAAGCTCCCAACGGTTCTGTCATTTAGCTTTGACTGCAAATTCTCGATTTCTTGTTCCAGCTCCTTATTTCGTACCGACAGCTTATAATTTTTTTCAGCTGCATCACTTACATCAGTAAATCACCCTGACCTTTCCAACTCATACATCTCCCATAACTGTGCCAAACATTTCTTAAGTGCATCTGGCCACTCAAGATCCACCCACTCTACTGCTTTACACACCGGGCCAACCTAAAAACACACACACTATAGTGTTATGAACATGCACGATACATTTTACTTCATGCACAGTTGCACATATTGTAAACAAACCTGATTTGTACAGCCCAAAAACCTTCTCCCAGTGTTACTGCCTTCGAATGCAACATATCTCCTCAGTTTTAGCCTATGGTCACATGGCACTTCTCCATCGAGATCTAGGCCCTCCCATTCGAAGTCGTAGATCGTCCTTGGTACCTATAGGTAAATGCAAAGCTGAAATCGAACACGATTGCATGCACATCTGGTCGGGCTCAGATCGAGTGATTTACCATTGCCTAACCCTAGCCCAAGAAAACAGAGGAACTCACATCATGGAAGGAATACTCGATGTCGGAGAGAAGGCTATCGCTGCTCGACTGGTCGTCCTCGCCGTTCAAGGACATCATGGTGAATGCGATGGCGACGGCGTCGGCGAGAGCGAGAGAGCGAGAGAGAGAGAGCAGCCCTTCTACCGCTGCAATGATGACTAAATTGGCATGTTACAATAGTTTAATGGATACCATGCCCTTTCCCTGGATTACTGTCTCTGGCCTGATATGGATTCTCTTCACACATTCTCATTTCAAATATTAAACCTGCACTCCCTCCATCCCAATTTCATTGCCTAACGAAAACATACCAGTATATTACATCATCCAAAGAAACAAAATCATGTCAACTACAAGGTACTTATGCATCACTTCTTCAGTCATGGTTTCACAAAACATTACATTATAATTTCCCAACAAACATAACCACAACATGGTTTCACAAAACATCACATTACAATCTCTCAACAAACGTAATCACAGAACCAAGTATATTACATCAACTCAAGAAAAAAAATCATGTCGACTACAAGGTACTTACACATCACTTGTCCTATCATGGTTTCGCAAAACATTACATTACAGTCTCAACAAACAAAATATCAGAAACAAGTACAGTACATCATCTTAGGAAACATAATCAAGTCAACTACAATGTATTTATGCATCACTAGCCCAGTCATGGTTTCACAAAACATTACATTACAATGTCCCAACAAACATAATAACTGAAACAAGTACGGTACGTCATCTTAAGAAACATAATCATGTCAACTACAATGTACTTATGTCTTATTACAACAACGATGGTTTCAGTGAGTGACATGTCCGAAAATCTCAATAGCTCGCACAGCATTATATCGCCATCTCTCAACAAACATAATCACAGAAGCACGCTCTAAAAGCAACTAGCAGTCAATATTACAAATACAGGCAGGGGAACCCCACGGTCCATATGACAAGCCCAGGGTAGCAGCTCTCATCAGATCTCATCAACGTCGACCACCTCATTCTGTTCAGCCACTACAGGGGCATCTACATCCACTATAACCTGTTCAACAACATCGGAAATGGTACCAAGGAAGAACACCTTCCTGGTTCGCTTCTTTCTCCACATAATCTGCATAAGATCTTCAGTATCCAAAACATCTATGAATTGCTGCTTCTTATGATGCCACCACCGGATTTTTGCCATCTGCTTAGGGACAATAGTGATTTCCTTACCGATCATCTCTCTCATTTCATCAAGAGTTATGTTTTTGGAATCGACAGTGATCTCCACAGTACATGACGAAACTGTCTTATTAACTCCCTCATCAAGTTTTGCCATGTATGAATCCACCTCTATGCGTATACTGAACTTATCTAGATCAGCATCTATTGGTCCGTATTCTCTAGGAGCAGAAGCTCTGGCAGCAAGATCTCCAGCATCTGCATACATATCATCAACCATCGCTTCAACTTTCACCTTACGATCAGCTACATAACACTCCCAAACCATCTGAAGCTCATGGGAGTGCTCAATTTGCTGATAGGTATCATTCATGTTGCGCCACACCAACTTTTTCCTCTGTCTAGAACCCCAGGGAATTCTAGCGGCAAGCATATCTACGAGCTGCGAAACAGACACAACCTCTTTGCAATTCACAAGCAGATGCACATCTTGCCCGAACACAACTCTCTCGCAACCAAAATCAAGCTTTGCAGTGTACTGCCGAACATGAACTGTGAACTCATATAGGTCACTTGTATCAAAACTGTGCCTAATTTGATTAAAAAGGGGAACATTTCAGTTCATTCGATTCTATTATGCCGTAACTAATCTTCTTGCAAGATAAGGCACGGATAAGAAAAATTCACCTCTCGCTCTTCTCTCGGGTTTTTTTCTTCGAGATCTGAGTGCTGCATCCGCCCACCAGAGCCGAACAATCCGCCGCCGGCCTTGCTTTTCTCTTCAACCCGCTGCTCGTAGGTACCTTGGGAGCAGAATCCTTGCTGGCCTCCTCGCTAACCAGGGCTGAAGACCTCGCCACAGCTACGCGTTGAGCCCTAGACTTGGGCCCCGACGGACCCTTTTCAGTCAGCGATGTAGCTACAACCTTCGCCTTGCAAGACATGCTGGACGCCGCCGCCGGATTCAGTGTCGGGGGAAGGAGAAAAAAGGTCCTCCGCCACCGGCAGATTTAGGGTCAGGGAAGGGAAGAAAAGGGACCGCTGCCGCAGCAAGATTCTTGTCGAGAGTTAGGAAAGTACAGTAATGGGTTTGCCCCTACGACACGTGCAGTGTGGCAAAGAAGAGTGACCGGCGAAGGAGGGGCACAGCAACAACTAGTGTAACGGAATATCCTGACTTAACGGGCGCTATTTGAAAATATTTGGTTTGACCATCATTCACTCGAAAGACCCGCTCTCAGCAATTGGCGCCCCAACTTTTCAAATCGCGGTGAGAAAAATCAACTTGGGTACCGCGTTGCCTGTCCACCGCAACTTTCGGGCCGCAAAATGATATTCTCGTGGTGTAGATGCTGAAGATCGCGTGGATGTGGTCACTGGAGGTGTAGGTGCAGTAGCCCGTGATGCCGAATTCGGTGATCTCCAAGTAGAATGCCCTGCAGAATAATTAGTTCGTATCGCCTCGCGTCGATCCTGCACTTCACATTCAGCATTACAAGCAAGATGGAACAAACGGTTAATAGTGTGATGAGATTTATATCTAAGAATGGTCTGAATTTCCTTATTTAACCCACCTACGAATCGTGCCATTAATGCTTCATTATCATCCTCTATACCACAACGCATCATGCCAGTTTGCAACTCCTGATAGTAATCCTCTACAGAATTGATGCAGCCCATCCTACGGATGCTCCTACATCTACACTGATGAGGACATCCATACTATTCCACTATCTCCTACTCCTATTCACAATGAATATGTTGCTGCAAAGAACAAGTCCAATGAAATCAGGATTGGACCCATTACAAGAGCTCATGCAAAACTGATTGAGCAACAGGTGAATTCACTCTTAATTGAACCTGATGTTTTACTTAATGAGAACTTTATACTACCTAAGTCTATGCATCTTTGTATGATCAGGTTTATTGATAACACAAGCGTTGCGCGAGGAGGAGGAGAGTTGCAGCAAGAAGGACAAGCACTGATTTCCAATATCAACAAGTGCGCGAGGGAGGAGCGGGAGGCATGCGCACTAGGAGGCAATGAGGAAATCACGTATGAGCAAGAGAGAGAGATGGCGCACCAAGAATTACATGTTTGAGGTGTTCCACGACGTTTGGACTGCGTGCCAATAAGGCCGAACCCATATATGGGTCGGTATGTATCAGTTTGAGTCGAACCGAGTCAGTTTGGGCCAAGTTATGGCTGTTTTTAGGCCCATTTAGAGGGCAGGACGCCCCAGCCCTCATATAAACCTCCGTAGCCGTCACAAGTTAGGTTTTAGACCACGTTAAAATATTTTGGAGTTGTTTCTTTCATAGAACCTCTGGAATTACCCTATGTTCGAATCTGCCAACTATAATTGAGTGTGATATGTTGTTCCATTGGGAATTAGTAAATTGCATACTACCGTTCGTGGTCACGGCTGCGTGCGTAAGAGTGTGGTGTTGTGAATATCCTACAAGGTTCGAGAGTTGTTGCATTGGCATCAGGGATCGAGCGGGAGAGATCATAGCTACGCACTAGTTATCTATCATCCACGATCACCATCGACAAGAGCTTGCTGAGAAGATCGGGCCACCCCATATCATCTTGGTATCAGATTTCCTCGTTGCCTCGATAAGCAATCCACAATCCATCCATAGATTAGAGAGTGTTTTTCGTGAGAGAATTAGCCACTAAGGAAGATATGAGAGAATTTCGTGAGGGTCCTATAGCCATGCCACTTGTGCTCATGTATAAGGGCGAGGTATTGGTTTCTAACGACATGACCCCTATTTCTCTTGGTGTCTCTTCTGTTCTGCAGGACTTTGGGGATGTGTTTCCAGAAGATGTACCCGCAGGCTTACCTCCATTGCGTGGTATAGAACATCAAGTGGACTTGATTCCTGGCGCCACACTTCCCAACCGTGCACCCTACAGGACTAATCCCGAAGAAACTAAGGAAATTCAGAAGCAAGTACAAGCGTTGCTGGATAAAGGGTACATTCGTGTTTCTCTTAGCCCTTGTGCTGTTCCTGTTATTTTAGTTCCTAAGAAAGATGGTACATGGCGCATCTGTGTTGACTGTAGAGCGATTAATAACATCACTATTCGATATCGTCATCCTATTCCACGCTTGGAGGATATGCTAGATGAATTGAGTGGTGCTGCTGTTTTCTCTAAAATTGACTTGCATAGTGGTTATCATCAAATTAGGATGAAAGAAGGAGATGAATGGAAAACTGCTTTCAAAACTAAATTCCGCTTGTATGAGTGGTTAGTCATGCCATTTGGCCTTACTATTGCACCTAGTACTTTCATGCGTTTGATGAATCATGTTTTGAGAGAGTTTATTGGTCGTTTTGTGGTTGTTTACTTTGATGATATACTCATATACAGCCACACCGAATCTGAACATTGCACTCATATTAGACAAGTTTTGCAAGTGTTACGTGATAATAAACTGTACGCTAATCTTGAGAAGTGTACATTTGCAAAAGATAAGGTCATATTCCTAGGATTTGTTGTTTCTAAGCATGGAGTAGAGGTAGATCAATCTAAACTTGAATCAATTCAGAATTGGCCTACTCCAATGAATGTAAGTCAAGTGCGTAGTTTCCACAGTCTCGCTGGTTTCTATAGGCGCTTTGTGAAAGATTTTAGCACCATTAAATGATTTGACAAAGAAAGGTGTTCCTTCTGTATGGGGCACGACCCAAGACATTGCATTTGATACATTGAAACGTTTGCTTACTTCTGCACCATTGCTTGCATTACCTGATTTTTCGAAGCAATTTGATGTTGGATGTGATGCTAGTGGTATAGGCATAGGTGGCGTTTTGATGCAAGAGGGTCGGCCTATAGCTTATTTTTCTGAGAAATTGACTGGTGCTCGTTTGAATTATTCAATCTATGATAAAGAATTGTATCCACTTGTGAGAGTACTTGAAGTTTGGCAACATTATTTGTGGCCAAAGGAATTCATCATACATTCTGATCATGAAGCATTGAAATACTTGAAAGCTCAATCAAACTTGCATAGAAGATTAGCTAAATGGGTTGAGTTCATTGAGTCTTTTCCTTACATCATTAATTATAAGAAGGGAAAAGAGAATGTTGTTGTTGATGCTCTATCTAGGAAGAACATGCTATTAACCAATCTTGATGTTAAAATTCCTGGATTAGAAGCTATTTGTGCACTTTATGCAACTGGCCAGGATTTTGCCGAACCATATCGTTTATGTGCTCTTACAAACGCATGGGATAAGTATCATATACATGATGGATATTTGTTTCGAGCTAACAAACTATGTATTCCAGAATCGTCGTTGCGTTTGTTCTTAGTGCAGGAATCACATGCTGGTGGTTTGATGGGTCACTTTGGGCATGAGAAGACGTTGTTCATGCTTGCTGATCATTTTTATTGGCCCAAGATGAGGCGTGATGTGTACAGATTTGTGAGCAGATGCATTACTTGCCACAAGTCGAAATCCAAGCTGAAGCCTCACGGTTTGTATACACCTCTCTCTACACCTACTACTCCATGGGAAGACATTAGTATGGATTTTGTGCTAGGTCTACCTAAAACTCAGAGAGGTCATGATTCTATATTTGTGGTAGTGGATAGGTTCTATAAGATGGCTCATTTTATTGCCTGCCACAAAAGCGACGATGCGTCGCATGTTGCTAACCTGTTTTTCAGGGACATCGTGAGATTACATGGAGTACCAAAGACGATTGTTTCTGACCGTGATGTGAAGTTCATGAGCTACTTTTGGAAGACCTTATGGGGGAAGCTAGGAACGAAGTTGCTGTTCAGTACTACATGTCACCCCCAAACAGATGGTCAAACGGAGGTGGTGAATAGAACATTGTCATAGCTGCTAAGGACCATGATTAAAAAGAATCTGCGGGAGTGGGAAGAGTGTTTGCCACATGTTGAGTTCGCTTACAACAGGGCTGTGCATTCAACTACTCAGCTTTGTCCTTTTGAGGTGGTGTATGGCTTCAAGCCATTAACGCCACTTGATATGTTGCCTCTGCCATTACATGAGAGAGTTGATATGGAGGCATCAAAATGTGCTGATTATGTGAAGAAAATACATGAGAAGACTCGAGAGGCTATTGAGAAGAAAGGCAAGAACATTGCTGCTGCAAGGAATCAAGCAAGAAAAGAAGTGTTGTTTGAGCCTGGAGATATGGTTTGGGTGCATCTACGCAAGGACAGATTTCCACTACTTCGCAAGTCCAAGTTGAAGCCACGTGGTGCTGGTCCTTACAAAGTGCTAGCCAAAATTAATGATAATGCCTACTCAGTTGATATACCTATTAAGGAGTTTGGTGGTGCTAGCAACAGCTTCAACGTTGCTGATTTATCACCATATGCTGGAGAAGACCTTGGAGCGTCGAGGTCGACGCCTTTTGAAGGGGGGGAGATGATGAGGACATCCATACTATTCCACTATCTCCTACTCCTATTCACAATGAAGATGTTGCTGCAAAGAACAAGTCCAATGAAATCAGGATTGGACCCATTACAAGAGCTCGTGCAAAGCTGATTGAGCAACAGGTGAATTCACTCTTAATTGAACCTGATGTTTTACTTAATGAGAACTTTATACTACCAAAGTCTATGCATCTTTGTATGATCAGGTTTATTGATAACACAAGCGTTGCGCGAGGAGGAGGAGAGTTGCAGCAAGAAGGACAAGCACTGATTTCCAATATCAACAAGTGCGCGAGGGAGGAGCGGGAGGCATGCGCACTAGGAGGCAATGAGGAAATCACGTATGAGCAAGAGAGAGAGATGGCGCACCAAGAATTACATGTTTGAGGTGTTCCACGACGTTTGGACTGCGTGCCAATAAGGCCGAACCCATATATGGGTCGGTATGTATCAGTTTGAGTCGAACCGAGTCAGTTTGGGCCAAGTTATGGCTGTTTTTAGGCCCGTTTAGAGGGGAGGACGCCCCAGCCCTCATATAAACCTCCATAGCAGTCACAAGTTAGGTTTTAGACCACGTTAAAATATTTTGGAGTTGTTTCTTTCATAGAACCTCTGGAATTACCCTATGTTCGAATCTGCCAACTATAATTGAGTGTGATATGTTGTTCCATTGGGAATTAGTAAATTGCATACTACCGTTCGTGGTCACGGCTGCGTGCGCAAGAGTGTGGTGTTGTGAATATCCTACAAGGTTCGAGAGCTGTTGCATTGGCATCAGGGATCGAGCGGGAGAGATCATAGCTACGCACTAGCTATCTATCATCCACCATCACCATCGACAAGAGCTTGCTGAGAAGATCGGGCCACCCCATATCATACACCAACAAGTCCCCCAAGTGGACCCATGACTCGTGCCCGAGCCAAACTCCTACAAGCTAAGGTGAACTCGCTCCTCTCCTCGTGCCAATTTGGTACCTCCTTGGATGGTGTGCTACTTCATGCAATTACCGTATGCATCATCAGGTACGAAGATTCGACACATCACCAAGCACCCAAGGATGGAGAACAAGGAGCAGAGCGTGATGCTGAAGCCGCTGGAGCTGCTCAGACCGGAATATCCGGTCTGCACACACCGGAGTCTCCGGTCCACCAAAGTCTCCGGCCTGAAGACCCCGGAGACTTCGGCCCACTCTCCGTTCGGACCCCTGCACCGGGCCCTGGGACAATCTGAAGGCCCCTCCAGAGGCTGGTCCAGAGACTGACCGGAATCTTCGGCCTAGACCAGAGTCTCTGGTCCACCACACCAGAGTCTCTAGTCCGACCGACGCCAGACATGAAAAGGCCTTTGTGCCTGCGGCCCATGTACCCCTTAGTCCATCTAGAACTTGTCTTTTATTCCTAAAGTACCCCTGTTTAAGTGGCTGGCCTATATATAGTCCCCCAACTCCATTGTAAACCCTAGGCATGATATTGGAATTAGTGGAAACCCCTTTGTGGATCTATCTAGTTCTTACCTCTTGCTCCTTGACCAAGGAGCACCAATATCCCCAAACCTCGTTGGAGTTTCCATCGTGCCTCCGTGTTGTACAAGCCTAGGCATCGGAGTCCCTTTTCCTAGACGACAAGACCTCACCGAGTCTCCCATCTCGCCGTGCCCGTTCAAGAGAGAGTCCTCCTCCCGACGCCGATCATAGGGATTGCCCGAACCGGTCACCGCGGGCGTGAGCTATTGGTGTGTATCGTGGTTGTGTGTGTGTGTGTTCATCGCGTTCTTCATGCGTGCGTTCGTCGTGTTCATCCTTCCCTCCTCTCCCCGCACTCCATCCTCGATTTGAAAGGGAATCGTGAAAGGTCGGGCCACCCTAGAGGTTTGCCCTCAACATATTGGTATCAAGAGCTTCGTTGCTCATGATTTCTCCCACAAATTTTTCTTCTATCCACCAAAAATTCGAAAATCCCCAAAAAACAACCCAAATTAGCCTTTGGATCGATCTCTTGATTTGGAGTGTTATTTGTGGTTTTGATCCGACCAAACCTTGTCTTAGGAGTTAGTCAAGCTTTATTCTGTGTTTTCTCAGCTCAATTTGGCCAATTTTTTCGCGGATTTGAGGACCCAAGGCGTGGATTTCCGCTCAAGAACACGAACAGTTCGCGATTTGACTCCAGACCGGAGTCTCTGGCCTGCACACCGAAGTCTCCGGCCTACACCGGAGTCTCCGGCCTGCACCGGAGTTTCCGGCCTGAAACCCCGGAGTCTCCGGCATGATGCCTGATTTTGACAGTTTTGCCTCTAATCTTGCATTGGCTAATTTCCTCTTGTTTGTTTGTGCCAGTGTGCATGTCGTCAACTAACAACAAGCTTCCGCATTGACAACCCCCGCGCTCATCGACACCACGACCCACGAACATCATCCCGCACCACCGACGCCAAGCTCATCATCAAAGAAGGTATAACTTGCGTCACCTTGTTAACCCCTATCTTCCTTTGTGTGTACCTATCCCGTGAGACTGGCTCATCTTGTGTTTGCTTGAGCATTGTGCATTTGTCCTTGGATAGTGAGTGTGCAAGAGCAATATCAAGTGTGACTAGGTAGCATCAAGGGAGAGCAAAAAAAGATACAAAGCAAAAGAAAAAGAAAAATAGTCTCCCATTGCCAAAGACAGTCTCAAAGCTTGTAAGCAAGAGAGAAAGAAGAGCACCCAAGACAAGTGCACAAATCCGTTGCTCATTTTCGTATTTGCAAACGAGCCATGGTCTCTCCTTGCATTGGCACGACAACAAGCTTAGTCTTCATTAGGACATTTTGTTTGCTCATTTTCATAGTCGTGTCAATCCCAACAATCTCCACGTGTGTGTACATAGTCGTAGGTTCCCGTCACCCTTTTGAGTTGTTGACTTTCATCTTTGACTTGAGTTTTGTTGGATTTTACTCACATTTGACTATCCCTTTTCTTTTGGTTGGTTCTTTGGAATTCCACAATCCTAACCTACCACCAACAAGCTTTTGAGAGTTAGTTCTTTCTTTAGTGTGAGTTTTCTTTGCAATTCCACTTTGCACGCTTATAGCTCTCACTTGTGGTTTCTAGTTCTATGCAATCCCCAAGGTGAGGTACAAGGCTAACACCACCATATTCCACTTCCATATACAATACTTGTGTGTCTTGCATGATGGACAGGAATGGTGAGTCGAGCCAACCACCTCCCCAAGAAGAAGATCAAGGACAGTACATGACGCACGCAAGTCACTTCATCGTTCGACAAGAGTTCCGTGATCGTTGCCAAGCCCTTGAGACGCAACAAGATGAACAATTTGGCGAGACACAAGCCGAGTTCAAGAACATCGACAACCGCTTCGACGGCCTCAAACAACAAATGCATGCAATACATCACAACTTCGGCGACCAAAATGAAGCGCTTCAACGCTCCGTCGCCGAAACAAATGACAATCTTCGACGCCTCATCGACGGTATGGCAAGAACACGTTCGCGCACATCAAGCTCTTCAAGTTCTTCGCGTCGTCATGCACCTCTTCCACAAGATCTACATCCAAGTGCTCCAAGACGCAATGATTCCCCCGTGGTTGAAGATGGAAGTTCTTAGAACTATGTACCTTCCCCACGGCACGCCGCAACGTCAAGCTATGATGATGACTTCTCTTCAAGGCCAACAGCAAGGCAAGAAGCACACCGTCATCACGCAAGGGCATTAGTGATCCAACAAGAGCAACCACAAGTGCAACCGCAAGTCTACTACCACCACCGACCGCGACCCATACTTGACACAACAAGTGATGACTCCAATTTGGAGAATCAAGCTCGTCATCGACGTGAAGCTCTCCAAGATCCTCCTCCTCGTCATCAATGTCATGAACGTCCGCACCGACACCATGGTCATCACGAGGCGCCTCCCCCACCTCAACAAAACTTGGAGAGTCAAGTGATACATGTGAGACCAGGCACATGGCTTAATAGGATTGATAGAAACTCATACCAACAAGTTGCAACTTCTTTTCCGGAAGCTCATTCGAAAAGAACTCTAAGGTTAAGCGTGCTTGGCCTAGAGCAATTCTAGGATGGGTGACCGACCGGGAAGTGGGTAACCGGGTGCGCACGAGTGAGGACGAAGTGCGCAGAAAAGACTAGTGTTGGTCTATGGGGCCAGTCTAGATATCCTATTAAGCTGCCAGGAGTGACACCCCCCAGGCCCAGGAGTGGATGGGGTGTTACAAAGTGGTATCAGAGCTGACCCTTGCGATTACACGGGTGTGTGCGGGTTAGTGGCGGGACATGTGGGGCATGGTGCGTGTGGCCCTGAGTGGACACGACATGGCACATGTGCCGGCACTGGACGTATGTACGCGTGCCAAGAGGGAACGTTCCTGGGGTGTGCTTGATCGATGCGGGCATCGATCTTCTAAAGGGTGGGTGTATGTGAGACCAGGCACATGACTTAATAGGATTGATAGAATACTCATACTAACAAGTTGCAACTTCTTTTCCAGAAGTTCATTCGAAAAGAACTCTAAGGTTAAGCATGCTTGGCCTAGAGCAATTCTAGGATGGGTGACCGACCGGGAAGTGGGTAACCGGGTGCGCACGAGTGAGGACAAAGTGCGTAGAAAAGACTAGTGTTAGTCTGTGGGGCTAGACTAGATATCCTATTAAGCTGCCAGGAGTGACACCCCCGGGGCCCAGGAGTGGACGAGGTGTTACAATACAAGTTGAGCGACGCCCACCACGTCAAGAGGCTCAATACCATGTTCTTCGCTGTGAGGCCAATGTGCCTAACCAACATCACCAACCAAGGAACGAGCCTCCTCTTCGTCATCAACCGCGTCATGAGGCTCCACATCCTCAACAACCTCATGGGGCCCAAGTGCCTCAACACCGTCAAAAACCACGCCAAGAGCAAGAGCAAGCTCCTCAACAATAGTATCAAGATCAAGCTCCGCAACAAGGACGCGAGAACCAAGTTCCACCTCCCCAACTACAAGATCATCAACAAGGTCACCAAGCTCGTCGCAATAACCGCAACGATGAAGAAACTTTTGGCAAGCTCAAGTTCACAATGCCCAAGTTCACCGGATCCAATGACCCCGAAGAATACCTCTCATGGGCACTCAAAGTCGACAAGATCTTCCGCATGCACAATTATAGCAACGAAAAGATGGTCGCCATGGCTTCACTTGAGTTTGATGATTACGCCAACCTTTGGTGGGAACAAGTTCAAGTTGCTCGTGATGCAAGACAAGAGCCGCCAATCACAACTTGGCATGACATGAGGCTCACATGAGATCCCGGTTCGTCCCCGCGCACTACACGCGTGACCTCTTCAACAACCTTCAAGCGCTTCGTCAAGGGACAAAGACCGTGGAAGAGTACTTCAAGGAAATGGAACTCAACTTGATTCACGCCAACATTGATGAGCGCATGGAGCAAACAATGGCATGTTTCCTTATTGGCTTGAATCACCCAATCAAGCGCATCGTGTTGTTCCAAACATACAACACCATGGTTGAGCTTGTGCACATCGCAACAAAGGCTGAACGTCAAGCGCAAGAGGACATCAAGTACAACAAGCCCAAGACGTATTTCACCTACAAGAAAGCGTCAACCGCTACGCCAACAACCTTCAATGGCAGCTCCTCAAGTACCTCCAATCCTTCCTTCAAGCCCACACTCCCTCAAGGAAAACTGCCCCCAAGTGGCAAACAAGCAAAGAGTTATACACCCTTCAACAGTGAATGCTACAAGTGTGGAGGCAAAGGACACAAGTCGGCCGAATGCGGAAACAAGAAAGTATTGTTCATCCATGACAATGGCGACGAAGAGTACTTGAGTGAAGATGAATTTGATGCTCGTGTTAAGGAAGCAATGGCAAGACAACGAGTGGAAGATGATCAAGAACTCCTCATGTGTGAGCATGACGCAAGTCCATCGCTTGTCGTCACAAGGATCTTGACCACTCAAGCACAAGAGCATGAAGACCAACGTTCCAATATCTTCCAAACACGAGCCGACATCAATGGCAAATCTATCAAGGTGATCATTGACGGAGGGAGTTGCCACAACCTTGGCCCATCAAGAACACCTTGGAGAGGGTCTTGACGTCTTGGCAAAGGGACACCGATGCCAAGGCCTTGTACAACGAGGGAGGCGCGATGCAAACTCCAACGAGGTGGTGACGATAGTCGATCCCCTTTGGTAGAAGGGGATGAGGCAAAACTAGAGACTCCACAAAGGGGGTTTTCTTTAGTCTATCATCTATGCCTAGGGTTACATGAGGGGGTGGGGGCACTATATATAGGCCAACCACTAGTTCAAGGGTACTTTAGGAATAAAAGGGTAAAGTCTGGGCAGACTAAGGGGTACATGGGCCAAAGGCCCAGCTGGCTGCGCGCAGGCCCACACGCTTAGGCCGGAGACTCTGGTGTGGGGTCTGGAGACTCCGGTCTATCTCCGGTGTCGCCTCCGGAGTGGCAGACAGACTGTCCTCAGCTCGATCTGGGGGTCGGTCCGGAGGTATGTCCGGAGACTCCGGGGTATGCAGGCCGGAGACTCCGGTGTCTTCAGGCCAGAGACTCCGGGGTGTGCAGGCCGGAGACTCTGGTGCTCTAGTTGCTGCTTCTTCCGTCTTCTCTTCCAAGCCTTCGTCTTGTCGTGCTTGGTGCTCCAGGCTTCCTCCCATGCCTCCGTACTTGTTGGTGTGAACCTATCATTGATATCGGACGGAGTATGAAGTAGTATACCATCCAAGAGGGTAGGAAGTGGGCTCGCATAGTGGAACGGATTCACCTTTGGAGTCCATGATGACTTGGCATAAAGTTGGAGACCATGATGTGGCAACGACCGAAGGTCGGGCTACATCATCTCCCCTCCCTTCAAAAAGAGTCGTCCTCGACTCTACACACTCATCACAAAGTAGAAGATGTCGAGAGGCCTTCTTGATCCTGGGGTTCACCATATAGTCGTTCTCGAAAAGATTGACTTGACAACACTTCAATGTTCCTTTGCCTTCCATGAAGCCTACAAAGCTCACAACAAAAGCGAAGCAACACTCAAAGCGTAGCCAATTCATGAAGATTATAGCATGAGTCCTCAAGTAGAAGGAAGTCACCTTATGTTGTAGATATAACTCGTTGAGGAGAAGCCATAGGTAACTCTCTATGGTTCTTCTTGTCAACTCTTTGTCCATAGAGGTTGACGCGGAAGAAATTGTACCTTCACACAACAAAGACCAAGCAACATATGTTCGTGTGTGATAGAGGAGCATGTCAATTGTGGCATGTCCATTCTTGTTTACAACACTATTAGCGCAACTCAAGTATAGCAAACGGGATGCATATGCAAGGTCAAAGTGCATGGAAATCGTTTGCACATCATCCAAATGTGGGAACTCAAAAACTCCATAAAATATCTTAGTGTGGCACTCAAAGCAATGGACTAAAATATTGGTCAACATCTTTGATGCAAATCTAGGAGAATTTGGCAAAAACACATGAGGAAGAATATCCAAAACAACATCATTATGTGTGCAAACCAACCATTGGAAAGAACAATTGTTCAATATGTTGGATGCCATACACATATCATCAAAAGCCAAAATGATGGGGGTATGAGTATCGCAAGCGGAAGCAAAAACAACATGTTTGCAAACAAACCATATGAAAGAGCAAGTGGTCCTTATGTTTGTTGCAACAACAATACGAGAGACTTGGAAGCTCTCGTGACAATCCATGCTCATAATGGCATTATGGTTGCACATAAAACATCGGAAAGAGAAATTGTTCAACATTTTTGTGGCAACACATAAAGCATCAATATCCAATAGCAACGAAACATGATTGTCACAAGGTGAAAGAATACCATCAACATGCTTGCAAGCCAACCATAGGAAAGAGCAATTTGTCAACATGAAAGATGCAAAGCATGCGAAAGGTATCAGAGCTGGGTTCGATCTTGAACTCACTCGGGGGATGCTCTCTAGAGCTCTTTTTGTCTACTCGTGCTCAACCGAGGTTGACATGATCATGCGGGTACCTACACACATCAAACACAAAAGGAAGAACGTGTGTACATGGTAGAGAAATACATCATCCATCATGACATATCTCTTCTTGTGCACATCACCATTAGTGTCAAGCAAGTGTAACATAGGTGCACGGTGAGTATGCAAGCGGTGAACATGCTTATCATGGCAATCATCAAAATCTCCAAAATTTGAGAAAGCTATGGGGGCCATCTCAATATAAACCATATTAGAATCATTGTTGCAAGCAAAACAAGTGAAAGAGCAATTATTCAACTTATTGCAAGCAACGGGAGAGATTGTAAAACATCCATGACAAAGCATGGTTCGAGGGGTACCATTGGTAACATCATCGCAAGCAAAACATTGGAAAGAGCAATTGTTCAACAAAGTGCAAGCAATGATATCATCAACATAATGTTTAAAGCATCGCATGTCTATGGCAACATCATCACAAGTCATCATGTCCACTAATGGGATCATGGCATCATCAACACCCTTATTTTTACCTTGTTCATACCTCTCATATGAAGTGGGTGTTGTGGTAGCATTGGCCTCCATGTGGGCGACTTCTTCTTCTTGTATGGGGATGGCATCATGTTCATCCACCATGTACATTTTCTTGGTTGGAGGCATCATCATCTCCAAGCTTGGCGCTTCTTGATCCATGGAACCTAGCAAATCATGAGAAAACACACTAGAGGTAGAGGGTAAGTTGTTAGAAATCAAAATGGTCTCACATGACCTATCAACTACCACTCTCAACTCATTAGGTGTATCACTCATGCCCTCCAAGTGGAAGCACTCAATCTCACATCTGGTGGAGTCACTCATCTCACTCTTGTTTTCACTCAAGTGGGCTAAGTAGCTCTCATACTCACATGGGATTGGTACCAAATCATCACTAAAGCATATGGGTGTAGGCTCGGTGTGCTCAACTCTGTGCGCCTCCTTTGGTGAAGGGAAAATCCCATGCTCACCATTCTTTACCTTGTCGTCACCATCTTGCACCTTGGCTTGTGTAGTCCTCTTGACGTACTCGTCCAACTTGGCGAAGTAGAGGTCTTCGTCTTCCTCATCCATGAAGTTGCATGTGTAAACTAGGATGTCAAGTTTGGGCGTTGAAGCTTGATGGCGTGGAGGAGAGCTTTCTCTTGGTGCCATTTTGGTGGTGGCAGATGTAGTTGAAGGTGCCCTTTGATGGTGTCGACGGAGGTCATTGGCGTGCCTTGCCAAAGGTTGATGTAGATGGCGCACTTGGTCATCCACATGACGCTCGCTACGATGCTCCTTGTCCTTGGCACTCTTCTTGGTGAGGCGTTGTAATGAGCGCAAAGCGTCATTTGTCTTGGCCATCATGCTCATGGTTTTGGCAAAGTTGTTTTCCATGTCAGGGCTTGAAGTTGTCCATTTGATGGTGGACCTTGTTGCTCTTTAGGTGGGGGTTCCTTCTTGGTGGGCGCGACTTGAGGAGCTTGTCATTGTCCGTTCTTGAAGTCATAAATGCTTGGGGAGTTATTGTTGTTATAGAACTCCATATCACCCAAGCATGTGGAGCCATTGTTGGTGTAGTGCTCCATCATGTCATCCATGCTTGTGGATGCATATGCATGGTGGCTCATCGTGGATTCTTCATAGAAATCATCCTCGGTTCCGGAGTCCCTAGACATGTTTCACAAGACCAAGTGGTGTATATGGAAGTGGTAGGGGTTAGGAATGCCACGTCAAACCTGGAAGATAGTATCGTGCAAGTGGCAACACTTGAGAGCAATCAAAACCAAGCAAAGTGAAGTTCACGCGGAACACCAAAACCAACTAACCACTATAAAAACACACACACAAAGCTTATGGTGGATAGGTATGGAAGGTGGCGTGTCCAAGAACAATCCAAAATCAAGATATTGTAATGGCAAGTAAAGAACCACGATGATCACAAAGCAAAACAAGTCAATCCACAAGAAAGAAATATGTACAAGGAAACACACACGGTGGGATAAATGGGACTTGTGCGACGGAGAACGTGAGCTAAGAACCAAATGATTACCTAGCAAAGACTATAAGCTCGTGTCGCACAAGTGTAAGGAGAGACGCTAGTTCGATTGCAATAAATTGGTGGGCTACAAGATATGCACAATAAGTACCACCTATTTGATGTTCATCGAGCTTGCGCTTCCTATTCTACGAGGCACTTGTTTCTTTCTTTTCTTTTTCTTCTTTTTCTTTTTCTATTTTTTTTCTCTTTTTTTTTCTTTTTCACTTGCCCGTTCCTTGTTCCAACAACTATACAAGATAACTATATGAGATAAGCGCGCTCACAACTTTTGATCGGAATTCTACAAGGTATCAAATGTGCATAGCCCAAGCAATCATAGGAGGAACTAGTCTCAATAGGTGTTTGTTGAACGCAAAGATAGTGTAGCTCACAAAGGGATGCAAGTGGGGAGAAGTCGCGGAATTTTTTATACCTTTCGTCGCCGATCTTCACCCTTTATTGGTGGATTCTGCCTTGCTCACGGAATTTGTATGGAGTAGATAGCATGAACCACGGATATGATGGTGTAGAGCTCTTTCTCCTCTTCAAAACGAGCTAAAGAACACCAAAATCCGAGTTCGTATGCAAAAGTTATGCCCAAAACGGTGAAACAGATTTGCTGTCAGCAGTGGGGCGGAGACTTTGCCAAAAACTCCGGTCTGGATCGGAATCTCCGGTCCGGGGGCCGGAATCTCCGGTCTGGAGGTTCCAGGACGTGCAGAACTCGTCCGGGACACGATTTTGGCGGAAAAACTCGAACCAAAACACCAAATTGGTGGGGGAAATCAAGGAATTAGGCCATAGAAACGCAGGGGAAGGTAGATCAACAAGTTTAGCAAGTAATCCACGGATCACAACCTACCAAAACGCACTCAAATCATAGATCGATCCAAAACACGAATTGGGGCTGTTTTGGTGGAATTTTCGAATTTATGGGGGAAAAGACCAAATCGAGGGGAAATCCGTGGCAACCAAAAGCTGCTGATACCAGATGTTATGGGGTAACCCCGTGGGTGGCCAGATCTTCACGGATCTCGTGGTCAAATCGATGGCAAAGCGAGAGGAAAGGGAGAAGGTAGTGGAAGCGGACGCACACCTCGCGAAGAACACAATGAACACACGCAAAACACACACGATACAAGGCCGATTGCTCTCACCGGTGGCCACCGGTCCGATAGAATCCTCGCAAGGAAAGATCGGTCAACGTGCTCCCTCGATCCCACGCGGAGAGGGAAGAACACCTTGGAGAGGGTCTTGACATCTTGGCAAAGGGACACCGATGCCAAGGCCTTATACAACGAGGGAGGCGCGATGCAAACTCCAACAAGGTGGTGACGGTAGTCGATCCCCTTTGGTAGAAGGGGATGAGGCAAAACTAGAGATTCCACAAAGGGGGTTTTCTTTAGTCTATCATCTATGCCTAGGGTTACATGAGGGGGTGGGGCACTATATATAGGCCAACCACTAGTTCAAGGGTACCAGATGTTATGGGGTAACCCCGTGGGTGGCCCGATCTTCACGGATGTCGTGGTCAAATCGATGGGAAAGCAAGGGGAAAGGGAGAAGGTAGCGGAAGCGGACGCACACCTCGCGAAGAACACGATGAACACACGCAAAACACACACGATACAAGGCCGATTGCTCTCATCGGTGGCCACCGGTTCGATAGAATCCTCGCAAGGAAAGATCGGTCAATGTGCTCCCTCGATCCCATGCGGAGAGGGAAGAACACCTTGGAGAGGGTCTTGACGTCTTGGCAAAGGGACACCGATGCCAAGGCCTTGTACAACGAGGAAGGCGCGATGCAAACTCCAACGAGGTGGTGACGATAGTGGATCCCCTTTGGTAGAAGGGGATGAGGCAAAACTAGAGATTCCACAAAGGGGATTTTCTTTAGTCTATCATCTATGCCTAGGGTTACATGAGGGGGTGGGGGCACTATATATAGGCCATCCACTAGTTCAAGGGTACTTTAGGAATAAAAGGGTAAAGTCTGGGCGGACTAAGGGGTACATGGGCCAAAGGCCCAGCTGGCGGCGCGCAGGCCCACACGCTCAGGCCGGAGACTCCGGTGTGGGGTCTGGAGACTCCGGTCTAGGCCGGAGACTCCAGTCTGTCTCCGGTGTCGCCTCCGGAGTGGCAGATAGACTGTCCTCAGCTCGATCTGGGGGTCGGTACGGAGGTGGGTCCGGAGACTCCGGGGTATGCAGGCCGGAGACTCCGGTGTCTTCAGGCCGGAGACTCCGGTGTGGCCAGAGACTCCGGTGTGTGCAGGCCGGAGACCCCGGTGCTCCAGCTGCTGCTTCTTCCGTCTTCTCTTCCAAGCTTTCGTCTTGTCGTGCTTGGTGCTCCAGGCTTCCTCCCATGCCTCCGTACTTGTTGGTGCGAACCTATCATTGATATGGGATGGAGTATGAAGTAGTATACCATCCAAGAGGGTAGTAAGTGGGCTCGCATAGAGGAACAGATTCACCTTTGGAGTCCATGACGACTTGGCATAAGTTGGAGACCATGATGTGGCAACGACCGAAGGTCGGGCTACATCAAGTTCTGGATGGACTAAGGGGTACATGGGCCACAGGCCCAAAGGCCTTTTCATGTCTAGCATCGGTCGAACCGGAGATTCCAGTGTGGTGGGCCGGAGACTCCGGTCTAGGACGAAGATTCCGGTCAGTCTCTGGACCAGCCTCCGGAGGGGTCTTCAGATTGTCCCAAGGCCCGGTACAGGGGTCAGACCGGAGAGTGGGCCGGAGTCTCCGGGGTCTTCGGGCCGGAGACTTTAGTGGACTAGAGACTCTGTTGTGCGCAGACCGGAGACTCCGGTCTAAGCAGCTCCAGCGGCTCCTGCTTCACGCTCTGCTCCTTGTTCTCCATCCTTGGGTGCTTGGTGATGTGTCGAGGCTTCGTACCTGATGATGCATAGAGTAGTTGCATGAAGTAGCACACCATCCAAGGAGGTATCAAATTGGCACGAGGAGAGGAGCGAGTTCACCTTAGCTTGTAGGAGTTTGGCTCGGGCACGAGTCATGGGTCCACTTGGGGGACTTGTTGGTGTAGATGTAGGAGCGTCCGTAGGACGGGCTGCATCAGGTACATCTCTCAGCCTTTGCTGGCACCTAGCTCATGGAGAGTAGAGACCGTGGTATCTGGGGATTATGATACATTGTTTGCCGTGCAATTTGATATGCCCGACTATGGCCTCGTCCTAACCGTCCAGTGCGTCACGTCTGTGGCGTGCTTGTTTCTGCTGTACATGGTTGAGTTGCACTTTTATAAACCTTCAATGATTGGAGAGGACCTGGAGGAGTTCGCCGAAGATAGCCTGTTTTTCGAGCTGAAGACCAGCGTGTCGCCGGCCTCAGTCAGGATTACTAAACATTACCGTAATTTCCTGATTAAGAAACGTGATAGGTTCACACCGGATTACTCATTTTGCATCCACAATGTAGGAGATGGCAAATATGACCATCATGATTCTGATGATGATCTGCCGTTCAAGTTTGTTTAGATCAAACGCTGGAGATGATCTAGCATTTGCTTTGAAACATGGCTCTATATTTTTTTCTTGGGAGTGTCTAGATCTTAGGCGCCCAAGAACTTCTTATATGTATATTTAGCATGCTGCAATTTTGTCCGCCGATTCTTACTTCCTTTAGAAATCCCAGGTACATCTCTCAGCCACTGTCAGCACCGCGCTCATCAAGACTAGAGAACATCGGATCTGGAGACGACTGTACGGTGTTCGCTGGGCTATTTGACATGCTCGAGTGGGGCGACATCATCGTATCCATCGTGTGCGTCAGGCCGGACGGGTGGTCATCGCCCTTGTACAATGTGTAGTTCACCGGCTATCACCCGTCAACAGACGCTAGGTTTTGGGAGGGTGGAGTGCGCAATTCCTTCACTCCTGGGAGCAGGGCAGTGCCTAGCATCATGCAGAAGGAAAATCATTCCATGGTGGTGTGCCATCAAACGTCTCAGACCCAGGGCTTGTATTACTCAATATGCATCCATCGCTAGGGAGATTTCGAAATTGACCATTCTACTACCTCAGTTTTTTTATCCCACTTTCACTACATACCATGGACGTACGTGCACTCGAGGTTGGATTTTGGATGTAGAGTAGTACTGATATAGCACTAGTTCTTGTACTTCACACTATTTTGTACTACTATATAATGGTAGTACTTTTTTAGGCCAAGGACAGGAGATGGTCTTGCTTTTCCTTTATTCTGTCGTTGCTATTCTGAAATATTTTGTTGAACTAATAGTGATGTTCTGTTACTTGTTTAGATCAAGTGCAGTAGTTTGTCTTGCTTTTCTTTTGAAAGTTAGCATTGTCACAATTATCTAGATGAGTCTTGGGCATTTTGGGTTCCATATGGGGGGTCACATAGGCATTGTCACTTGATTGTCATTTTTTCTGTCTCCAATGATCAAGTATGTTTTTTGAGCTGGAACAAGAACTGATTCTCTCTGTACTGCTATTGAATTTCAAGTAGGAAAGCTACTGAATCTCTCAAATGTTCTATTGTTGCTATTACTAAAACATTTTGTGGAACTGATACTGATGTACTATAATTGTTTAAATCAAGGGCAGTAGATAGTCTTGCTTTTCTTTTGAAACATGGCCTTGTCGCAATCTAGATGATTCTTGTAATGTGAGGCTGACATAAGGGACCCACCAGCCTGAATAAACAGTTGATGCAGCGAGAAACTCTATCAAGTTCAGAACACGAAGGCACGATAGAGGGTAAAAATGCATCATACACACGTTTCTTCTAATGAGAGGATGACATGTGGGGCCCAGCTGCGTGATTAAATGGTAGATGCATCGAACAACACTATCAAGTTCGGAACAGGGTAGCGCGACCGAAGGAAAAAATCCATCATACACATATTTCTTCTAATGAGAGGATGACATGTGGGGCTCAGGAGGTTGGTTAAACGGTAGATGCATCGAGCACCGCTATCAACTTTGGAACAGGGTAGCACCAGCGAAGGAAAAAATTCCATCATACACACGTTTCTTCTAATGAGAGGATGACTTGTGGGTTCTAGGAGGTTGATTAAACGGTAGATGCATAGAGAAACACTATCAAGTTTGGAACAGGGTAGCGCGAGCGAAGGAAAAAATTTCCATCATACACACGATTCTTCTAATGAGAGGCTGACATGTGGGACCTAACAGCTCGACTAAACGGCAGACGCATTGAGCAATGTTATCGAGTTCAAATCAGGGAGGCGCGACCGAAAAGTATGGTCTGCTAGAGACACTGACGTCCGGAACCCACACGCCTCAAAAGTCTTAGGCGAGTCAACATCACGCGAGGAAACGAAAATCTTTCTTCTGCCACGCGCCAACCGAGCTTCCTTCATGTTTTTAGCGGTTCCATCGTAGTAGAGGCCCGTGAAACCGAATTTTTTTTCCATTGGCCATAGCCGAGCCAAGAATTTCATCGCAGAAGACGCGCCTTCTACTACAACCGTCGGGCCAAGTCATTGCGGAAGGAACCTTTTCTTGTAGTGAAGCATGGGTCAGAGCTCAACAGTGGTGGATCTTGGGGTGATCCTAAGCAGAAGAAAAGGATAGGGTTGGCTACAGGGATCAAGAGGTCTTACTGGGGTTTCCTGCAGAGGGAGAGGTGTAGGGACAAGACCACATGGTGGAGATCTCGAGGAAAGCCGAGGGTGGAGCTTCGGCTTCTCTAGGGCAGAGCAAGTCCTAGGGATGGCTCTAGAGCTCAGGGATGGTTGGTGGAGGTGAGAGGAGGGAAATGAACACATAAGGGAGGGCAGGGGAGGTCTCTGGCCTTATAAACCCGAGGAGTGGTCTAGGGTAGACCTGGTCCATTTTAGACATGGGGATTGAGTGGTGCTCAATAGTTGGCCAAGGGAGGTGGAGAGAGGTGTGTGGGGTCAGGGACTAGAGGAGAGGCAAAGGGGATCCTTATGATGCCGGTTAGCTACTCCACTTCTTTATTTGACCAAGAGAGCAAGAAGGAGAGGGGGAGGGGCTAGGGAAAGGATTGGATGAGAGGGGTGGCGGAAGAGGTGTGGGACTAAGGAGGTGCAGCAAGGAGTGAGGGAAGGAGGGATGCAGATGCTATGCAATTTAAATAAGAAGATATGCTAGGATTTTCACTAATAGCTACTTCCCATTGTCCAAGCACTAGGGAACAAAAGGAGCGGGGGATCTATAGTACTATCTACAGTGCACACGACCTAAGAAGGGGGTGGGATGCCGTGGTGGTCAAACCAAGAGTTTGCGTGAGGTTTGATCATTTTTGCGAAGTGTAATTAGAATAGACATTATTAGTTTAATTAAATTTATCTCAAGAACTCACATGTTTGAGTGATGAGGGGTGGTTAATGATGTAGGGAAAGATTAATGGTGGGTGGATATGTTAGTGGAGATCACTAGTTTGAGTTTGAGAAGAAATCAAATTGAGAAATTTCATGTTTGGTTGATATTAGTGATCTAGGGCTTTAATACCCTCACGCCTTCTTAAGAATGCTATGCAAGGTGACTCAAGGTTTCATTTGGATCATGGGGCACAAGGATAGATAGACCAAGTGAGGTAGATCATCATTTTAAATAAAGTTGGTCTTTATCAGGTTTGGGTGCTTCAAAATATGATGCTAAGATTTGTTGAAAATAAGGGTGTCAAAATAGATTATCAACTTGCCTACAAAACCATGAGGGTTTAAGAATCACAAGGCTTAAATTGGAACAAGGAGAGTATGGGGTGTTAGACAAGGTCGAGTTGATCACAACAATGCAAAGAGTTTTCCAAGAAAGGATGAGATAAGTTGGGAGCTTCTGCCAAAGTAGGAACGTTGATATAGTTGGAAGAAACAAATTATTTTATTGATTACAAAACCATCAAGGACAAGTGCATCCCAGAGGGTTCTAGCCAAGAGAAAGAGTGTGGCTTGTGAGTGCATATGATGGTGTACAAGATGGTCCAAGTTCATTTCCAAAAAGATACATGGATGATTCTAGAGAGAGGCTCAAGGATGGGATCTTGATAACAGTTTTAGACATAGCCAACTTTTGACTGTTTAGGGTTTTTGACCAGGGTACAAGATCTAGTGGTTTTGGTGGGGTGCAAGGTTCCAAACTCATCATTAGGTGAATGCTGATGAAGATTAGGTTAGGTATAAGGGATCCATGTTTTGAGTTGGTCTCCATTACCTTGTAAACTACAAAAGAGAAGTGACTCCAAATGGAGTCTGATAAGGAAAACAAACATTCACTTTAATAACTAGAGGAAAAAACTAGCTTGGGAACTAGGTAGATGGTTTCTTAGATCAAGATAAAGTGTTGGGAATAGATGAGAAAATCACAAGGTTGAGTATAGAAGAGGCACATGGCATTAGATTAAGGGTTAAGGGTTTTAAGTGGCTTTCCAAGAAGTCGTCCTTATAATAAGGAGGGAGATTGTCTTCCTATTTAGGGTTTGATGATTTATCCTCAAGATTTTAGAGGTTGCATTGTTGTGTTGATTGGTTACTAGAGGATGAGCCCCTAAAGTAGCTCATATCTACAAGCAAGTGAGGACAGACAAGCTTACAAATAATAGATCAAGGAAACTCATACAAACATCCCAAGACTACTACTACAAACAAAGGCAAGCTGTTGGGGGGATGAACCTAGGTAGGGAAAAGCCGAGGTGATGCAGCCCGTCCTACGGATGCTCCTACATCTACACCAACAAGTCCCCCAAGTGGTCCCATGACTCGTGCCTGAGCCAAACTCCTACAAGCTAAGGTGAACTCGCTCCTCTCCTCGTGCCAATCTCATACTTCCTTGGATGGTGTGCTACTTCATGCAACTATGCTGTGCATCATCCGGTACGAAGCCTCAACACACTCCCAAGCACCCAAGGATGGAGAACAAGGAGCAGAGCGTGAAGTAGAAGCCACTGGAGCTGCTCAGACCGGAGTCTCCGGTCTTTGTATACCGAAGTCTCCGGCCTGCCAAAGTCTCCGGACTGAAGACCCCAGAGACTCCAGCCTGCCCTCCGGTCTGACCCCTCGAACCAGGCTCTAGGACAATCTGTATGCCCCTCCGGAGGTTGGTCCGGAGACTACTCCGGAATCTCGGGCCTAGACCGGAGTCTCCGGACCGACTGTCGCCAGGCATGTAAAAGGCCTTTGGCCCTTCGGCCCATGTACCCCTTAGTCCGTCCAGAACTTGTCTTTTATTCCTAAAGTACCCCTGACTGTGTGGTTGGCCTATATATAGTCCCCCACTGATATGGGGTGGCCCGATCTTCTCAGCAAGCTCTTGGCGATGGTGATGGTGGATGATAGATAACTAGTGCGTAGCTATGATCTCTCCCGCTCGATCCCTGATGCCAATGCAACAGCTCTCGAACCTTGTAGGATATTCACAACACCACACTCTTGCGCATGCAGCCGTGACCACGAACGGTAGTATGCAATCTACTAATTCCCAATGGAACAACAGATCACACTCAATTATAGTTGGCAGATTCGAACACAGGGTGATTCCAGAGGTTCTACGAAAGAAACAACTCCAAAATATTTTAACGTGGTCTAAAAAACCTAACTTGTGACGGCTACGGAGGTTTATATGAGGGCTGGGGCGTCCTCCCCTCTAAACGGGCCTAAAAACAGCCATACCTTGGCCCAAACTGACTCGGTTCGATTCAGACTGATACATACCGACCCATATATGGGTTCGGCCTTATTGGCACGCAGTCCAAACGTCGTGGAACACCTCAAACATGTAATTCTTGGTGCGCCATCTCTCTCTCTTGCTCATACGTGATTTCCTCATTGCATCGTAGTGCGCCTGCCTCCCGCTCCTCCCCAGCGCACTTGTTGATATTGGAAATCAGCGCTTGTCCTTCTTGCTGCAACTCTCCTCCTCCTCGCGCAACACTTGTGTTATCAATAAACCTGATCATACAAAGATGCATAGACTTAGGTAGTATAAAGTTCTCATTAAGTAAAACATCAGGTTCAATTAAGAATGAATTCACCTGATAGTCATTATTGATTTGACTCATATGTTCCTTCCAGTTCAGGCAGTCAGAATCATCATAATCCATGTATATATCCTCATTCATCCTCCCTTTCTTCATGAAATGTCGTCCTCGGCTTTAGGGTAAGCTGAAAGTGGGAGAAACAAAAAGAACAACGTGTACGCAAAGTATATGTATATATAACATGTTGTATTATTGTTGTTCACATGAAAAGTATGTCCAGTATACATCAAGCAACTTAAATTGCAGGTATAAGTGAAGTACAAAGAATCATGATCATGGTAAAAAACAACTAAATAGATAGTCATGTTCTTCAATATTAAATTCAGTTTTCTCAAAGAAGATCTATGATCAAATTTGTGAACAAGATCAAACCAATTTAATATGTCTGAAAACCACACTGCGCTAGTCTGATTATTATGAACATGATCATGTTGTCCAGTGTGTAAAATGCAACTCAATTTGCAAATATAAGTGAAGTATAAAGCATTAGCACAACTAGACAACGAATTTTGGGATAAACACAATGAATATGAAAACTGGGGTTCTATTCTAGCAAGATTACAACGATCCAACATAGGTAAAATTACTTGTGTTGGCTGCATTATATCAACTAGACCTGACTTTAATTTCATATTATCACAAATTTTAGCATATATCTCACAACACAAAATCGTCGACACACAACATGTATGGCTGAAAACAGCATGTTTCAGTTCAGCGATTCGATCACAAGTAATGCATATGTGATCCACAAGAAAATTTTCATGCATGCTATATTCACCAATCAGATTGAAAGTGAAACAAGGAGAATATGTGCTAGAATTCAGAAATGAAATTTCAGAAATCTTATCCATAGCACAACTCATACTCATAGGTTCATTTAGCATGATGGAATACACAATATCAGCAGGTGGTATTCCAGCAAGTATTTCCTTATGTGTTATCAGTACCACATGATCAAAATTTGAATTTGGTAAACTATCACATGGTGCTGAAACAGTAGTGCAAGGCAAATCACAAGGAGGCTTCAGTAAAGGAATAGACTCACAATATGTCGCACATGTTGGCTGAAACTCCAAATCAGTACCAATGTCATTAACAAACTTCTCAGCTGTAGTAGGTACTACGATATCCTCCTCAAGTAACAATACCAGATTGTGTGATGCAGGTTGTAAAATAGGCGGCTCCCTTTCTTCAAAAGCAACCTGCATAGCACAAGAAACAATACCAGGAGTAGAGATGATTACATTAGGAGAAATATCCTCACATGTATTATCATCTACTGCACTGATGTTTTCTTTTTCTCTCATACTCTTAGAATGGATGCTCTCAACCTCACGTTTAGTGGAATCACACAGCTCACTTTGGATAACACTCTCACTCAGCTTGGCTATGTGGCTCTCATTCTCACATGGGTTGTAATGCACACCGTGTTCAAGATGACAAATAATAGAATTGTCACCGTTCATCATGACCTTGTACTTAGCAGACAAACTGAACTCTTTTGTCCTCTCCTTGCGAAGAAGATGATACTCATGAAATTTGTCTACTGAAATCCTGAGCATAACATGCCTCTTCATGTTCCATTTGAAAGAAATCCTTCCAACAACAGGACATATTTGAGCGTCAAACCTTCTACTCCAAGGTTCTCCCAATAGTATGTGACAAGAATCAAGTGGTATAGGAGATACATCACAGCGCACAATCTCAGTATGCTCTTTAACAGTCATAGGAACATCAGCGGTGTGTGAAATCAGCAATGTGCCATATGATGAATGCAAGAGATATGGCACCGCACGGGCACATGTGGGTAGCTGCAATTTTGTACAACTTCAACGCTGATCAAATTAATAGTAGAGTTACTATCAATGGTAATGGAAGCACATCGCTCACCAATCATCACACTATGGTGGAAAAGACCATCACCATCAAAAATACCGCGTTCTTCCTTCCAAAAAGTTCCACTACAACGCCAATTGTCGATGAATTTGTAACTGTACGTCTGCACATTATTTGTAACATCACCTGCCTCCATTTTCTGCATCACATCAACACTACTAGAAGACATGATTAGTACATTAGTGCACAAATCAAAATCAGTATGGTGGAAACTCTCACAACTCACTCACAACTGATAAGAAAGAAGATCTTACCGTTCCAAAGTGAATAGAGATGCTCTACCAAACGTAATCAAAGACTGATGCACTGAAGTGATGAATTGAATATCAAAGGTATAGAGAACGATCACAGGGCAAACAGGGTATTTATGGTGGAGCTGTAGGTATGGTATCCTATCTACACCGCAAACAAGTCCTAGTGCTGATCGTATGACAAAGACCCACGGAAACACACACGGTGGAGATAAATGGGGCAATTGCAACTATGAAAATGAGCTCAAGAAGTAAGGTATGTCGAAGGAATGCTCGTGTTGCAATGCACAAGGAGAGACGCTAGCAATGTCTCAACGAAACGGGCACAAGATTGCTAACTGAGCAGCCCGTAGAGCACTAAGCACGCTAGTCTCGTAGGATAGTTATAGACACAAAGAAAGGCTTACTAAGGCTCACAAGGATAGGTACGCTATGTGGACTCAGTAAAAAAAATTAACAAAAAAAGAAAAAAATTTGACCTGAGAATTGGTCTCTGCCACGGCAGAAAAACGGCCTAAAATCCTGCCGCGGCAGGATGCCGGCAGTTTTTTTCCTCTCGTACTAGCACAGACTGGTCTGTGGTAAGGCGACAGTTCGATTTTTTTTTCGGAACTTTTTTTTGGGTCACGCTAGAGCACAGACTTGTCTACGGTCAGGCGTGAGGCAGCGAGCCGATTTTTTTTTTGCTCGCCAAGTAGTACACAACTAGGACTCTTTACTTGGATCGGATCTGACTTGATGGTAGCGGAGAAAGATGGTGGAAAACAACTAGAACACTAGAAAACAAATCTACAAAGAACAGATCTAGATCTAATCTAATAGAGGAACGCGATCAGCAACTATTACTCGAATACGATGTGATCTAGGCTATGGCAACTCTTTTTGTGGGGCTTTTTCTGTATAGGATGAAAAACACTCTCTAATCTATGGATGGATTGTGGATTGCTTACCGAGGCAACGAGAAAATCTGATACCAAGATGATATGGGGTAGCCCGATCTTCTCAGCAAGCTCTTGGCGATGGTGATGGTGGATGATAGATAACTAGTGCGTAGCTATGATCTCTCCCGCTCGATCCCTGATGCCAATGCAACAGCTCTCGAACCTTGTAGGATATTCACAACACCACACTCTTGCGCACGCAGCCGTGACCACAAACGGTAGTATGAAATCTACTAATTCCCAATGGAACAACAGATCACACTCAATTATAGTTGGCAGATTCGAACAAAGGGTGATTTCAGAGGTTCTATGAAAGAAACAACTCCAAAATATTTTAACGTGGTCTAAAAAACCTAACTTGTGACGGCTACGGAGGTTTATATGAGGGCTGGGGCGTCCTCCCCTCTAAACGGGCCTAAAAACAGCCATAACTTGGCCCACACTGACTCGGTTCGACTCAGACTGATACATACCGACCCATATATGGGTTCGGCCTTATTGGCAGGCAGTCCAAACGTCGTGGAACACCTCAAACATGTAATTCTTGGTGCGCCATCTCTCTCTCTTGCTCATACGTGATTTCCTCATTGCATCCTAGTGCGCCTGCCTCCCGCTCCTCCCTCGCGCACTTGTTGATATTGGAAATCAGCGCTTGTCCTTCTTGCTGCAACTCTCCTCCTCCTCGCGCAACACTTGTGTTATCAATAAACCTGATCATACAAAGATGCATATACTTAGGTAGTATAAAGTTCTCATTAAGTAAAACATCAGGTTCAATTAAGAATGAATTCACCTGATAATCATTATTGATTTGACTCAGTATTTCCTTCCAGTTCAGGCAGTCAGAATCATCATAATCCCTGTAGATATCCTCATCACCCACCTTTATTGTAAACCCTAGGCATGATATTTGGAATTAGTGGAAACCCCTTGTGGATCTATCTAGTTCTTGCCTCATGCTCCTTTGATAAAGGAGCATCAAATATCCCAAACCTCGCTGGAGTTTGCATCGTGCCTCCGCGTTGTACAAGGCCTAGGCATCGTAGTCCCTTTGCCTAGACGTCAGGATCTCACCGAGTCTCCCATCTCGCCGTGCTAGTTCGAGAGAGAGTTCTCTGCTCGACGCCGATCCTAGGGATTGCGCCGGACCGGTCATCACCGGCGTGAGCTATTGGTGTGTATCGTGGTCTTGTGTGTGTGGTCATCTCGTTCTTCGTGCGTGAGTTCATCGTGTTCATCCTTCCCTCCTCTCCCGGCACTTCATCCTCGATTTGAGTGGGATTCCTGAAAGATCGGGCCACCCTAGAGGTTTGCCCTCAACATATTGGTATCAAGAGCTTTGTTGCTCACGAATTCCCCTACAAAATTTTCTTCTATCCACCAAAAATTCAAAAATCCCCAAAAATAGCCCATATTTGCCTTTGGATCGATCTCTGATTTGGAGTGTTGTTTGTGGTTTTGATCCGACCAAACCTTGTCTTAGGAGTTGGTCCAGCTTTATCCTGCGTTTTCCCAGCCCAATTTGGCCAATGTTTCGCGGATTTGAGGCCCCAAGGCGTAGATTTCCGCTCAAGATAATGAGAAGTTCGCGATCTGACTCCAGACAACAATCTCCGGCCTACACACCGGATTCTCCGGCCTACCCACAACGGAGTCTCTGGCCTGCACCAGAGTTTCTCGCCTGAAACCCTGGAGTCTCTGGCTTTGGCTAATTTCCTCTTTTTTGTTTGTGCTAGTGTGCGTGTCATCAACTAACAACAAGCTTCCGCATCGACAACCTCCACGCGCATCAACACCACGGCCCATGAACATCATCCCGCACCACCGACGCCAAGTTCATCATCACCAACGAAGGTATAACTTGTGTCACCTTGTTAACCCATATCTTCCGTTGTGTGTACCTATCCCATGAGAGTGGCTCATCTTGTGTTTGCTTGAGCATTGTGCATTTTTCCTTGGATAGTGAGAATGCAAGAGCAATATCAAGTGTGATTAGGTAGCATCAAGGGAGAGCAAAAAAAATACAAAAGAAAGAAAAAGATAAAAAGAAAAAGCAAAAGAAAAATAGTCAGCCCGTCCTACGGATGCTTCTATATCTACAACAACAAGTCCCCCAAGTGGACCCATGACTCGTGCTCGAGCCAAACTCCTCCAAGCTAAGGTGAACTCGCTCCTCTCCTCGTGCCAATTTGATACCTCCTTGGATGGCGTGCTACTTCATACCACTACTTTGTGCATCATCAGGTACGAGCCCCCAACGCGTCGATCCACGAGCCCTGAAGCTGCACCTGTGCTGAAGCTGCCAAAGCCGGAGTGTCCGGCGCGACTCAGCCGGAGTGTCCGGCCTGCCCTATCCCGAACCTGGCGCGGACATTCTGTGTGCCAGTTCGGACACTGCCCGGACATTGGCCGGGTGTCCGGCCACCCCGTACTGTCCAGCCCCTTGACCCGGAGTGTCCGGCCACCCCGGACTGTCCGGCCCACTCGACCCGGAGTGTCCGGCCAAAGTGATTGGCCTGCGAGCCTAGCTGGGCCCTATGGCCCATGTACCCCTCTATTTCGCCCAGAACTCTACTTTAATGCCTGAATAACCCCTGACTTTGTGGTTGGCCTATATATAGACCCCCACCTCCATTGTAAACCCTAGGCTTGATATTGGAATTAGTGGAAACCCCTTTGTGGATCTATCTAATTCTTAACTCATGCTCCTTGACTAAGGAGCACCAATATCCCCAAACCTCGTTGGAGTTTGCATTGTGCCTCCGTGTTGTACAAGGCCTAGGCATCGGTGTCCCTTTGCCTAGACGTCAAGATCTCACCGAGTCTCCCATCTCGCCGTGCCGGTTCGAGAGAGAGTGCTCCGCCCGACGCCGATCCTAGGGATTGCGCTGGGCCGTGTCGCCACCGGCGTGAGCTATTGGTGTTTATCGTGGTTTTGCGTGTGTGTGTTCGTCGCGTTCTTCGTGCGTGTGTTCGTTGTGTTCATCCTTCCCTCCTTCCCCCGCACTCCACCCTCGATTTGAAAGGGAATCGTGAAAGATCGGGTCACCCTAGAGGTTTGCCCTCAACATATTGGTATCAAGAGCTTCGTTGCTCATGATTTCCCCCACAATTTTTTTTCTATCCACCAAAAATTCGAAAATCCCCACAAAAAACAGCCCATATTTGCCTTTGGATCGCTCTCTTGATTTGGTGTTATTTGTGGTTTTGATCCGACCAAACCTTGTCTAAGGAGTTGGCCCAGCTTCATCCTGCGTTTCCCCAGCCCGATTTGGCCAGTTTTTCGCGGATTTGAGGCCCGAAGGCGAGGATTTCCGCTCAAGAACATAGGCAGGACACCCGCGCCGGAGTGTCCCACACGTACCGACCGGAGTGTCCGGCCCGACCAGAGTGTCCGGCCGAACCAGACCGGAGTGTCCGGCCCAGATAGACCGGAGTGTCCGGCTGTAATGCCAGTTTTGACAATTTTGCCCTCATTTTTCGCATTGGCTAATCTCCTTTGTTTGCTCGTGTCCCGTGTGCGTGTCAGCAACTACCAGCAAGCTTCCGCGTCATCAACTTCCGCGCTCATCGACACCACGGACCATGAACATCATCCCACACCACCGACGCCAAGTTCATCATCAAAGAAGGTATAACTTGCGTCACCTTGTTAACCCCATCTTCCTTTGTGTGTACCTATCCCATGAGAGTGGCTCATCTTGTGTTTGCTTGAGCATTGTGCATTTGTCCTTGGATAGTGAGAGTGCAAGAGCAATAGCAAGTTTGACTAGGTAGCATCAAGGGAGAGCAAAAAATAACAAGTGAAAAAGATACAAAGAAAAAGCAAAAGAAAAATAGTCTCCCCTTGCAAAAGAGAGTCTCAAAGCTTGTAAGCAAGAGCGAAAGAAGAGCGCCCAAGGCAAGTGCACAAATCCGTTGCTCACTTTACCTCTTTGCAAACGAGCCGCAGTCTCTCCTTGCATTGGCACGACAACGAGCTTAGTCTTCGTTAGGACATTTTGTTTGATCATTTTCATAGTCGTGTCAATCCCAACTTTCTCCACATGTGTGTATATAGTCGTAGGTTCCCGTCACCCTTTTGAGTTGTTGACCTTCGCCTTTGACATGAGTTTTGTTGGATTTTACCCACTTTTAACTATCCCTTTCCTTTTGGTTGGTTCTTTGGCTTTCCACAATACTAACCTACCACCAACAAGCTGTTGAGAGTTAGTTCTTTCTTTAGTGTGAGTTTTCTTTGCAATTCCACTTTGCACACTTATAGCTCTCACTTGTGGTCTTTAGTGTGGTGCAATCCCCAAGGTGAGGTACAAGGCTAACACCACCATATTCCACTTCCATATACAATACTCGTGTGTTTTGCATGATGGATAGGCACGATGAGACGAGCCAACCACCTCCCCAAGAAGAAGATCAAGGTCCGTACATGACGCGCGCAAGTCACTTCATCGTTCGACAAGAGTTCCGTGAACGTTGCCAAGCCCTTGAGACGCGACACGATGAACAATTTGGGGAGACGCAAGCCGAGTTCAAGAACATCGACAACCGCTTCGACGGCCTCGAACAACAAATGCATGCAACGCATCACAACTTCGGCCACCAAAATGAAGCGCTCCAACGCTCCGTCGCCGAAACAAATGACAATCTTTGACGCCTCATCGACGGCATGGCAAGACCATGTTCACGCGCATCAAGCTCAACAAGTTCTTCGCATCGTCATGCACCTGTTCCACAAGATCTACATCAAAGTGCTCAAAGACGCAATGATGGCCCCGTGGTTGAAGATGGAATCTCTTCGAACTATAAACCTTCCCCACGGCACGCCGCAACTTCAAGCTATGATGGTGACCTCTCTTCAAGGCCACGAGCAAGGCAAGAAGCACACCGTCATCACGCAAGGGCACTAGTGATTCGACAAGAGCAACCACAAGAGGAACCGCAAGCGCAACCGCAAGTCTACCACCACCAACCGCGACACATACTTGACACAACAAGTGATGACTCCAACTTGGAGAATCAAGCTCGTCATCGACATGAAGCTCTCCAAGATCCTCCGCCTCGTCATCAACGTCATGAACGTCAACAACGACACCATGGTCATCACACGGCGCCTCCTCCACATCAACAAAACTTGGAGCGTCAAGTGATACAAGTTGAGCGACGCCCACCATGTCAAGAGGCTCATGACCATGTTCTTCGCTGTGAGGCCCATGTGCCAAACCAACATCACCAACCGAGGAACGAGCCTCCTCTTCGTCATCAACCGCGTCAAGAGGCTCCACACCCTCGCCACCATGAGGCCCAAGCGCCTCAACCACGTCAACAACCGCGCCAAGAGCAAGAACAAGCTCCCCCTCAACAACAATATCAAGAGCAAGCTCCGCAACAAGGACGCGAGGACCAAGTTCCACCTCCCCAACTACAAGATCATCAACAAGGTCACCATGCTCGTCGCAATGACCGCAACGATGAAGAAACTTTTGGCAAGCTCAAGTTCACAATGCCCAAGTTCACCGGATCCAATGACCCCGAAGAATACCTCTCGTGGGCACTCAAAGTTGACAAGATCTTCCGCATGCATAACTATAGCAACGAGAAGATGGTCGCCATGGCTTCGCTTGAGTTTGATGATTCCGCCAACCTTTGGTGGGAACAAGTTCAAGTTGCTCGTGATGCAAGACAAGAGCCGCCAATCACAACTTGGCATGACATGAAGGCTCACATGAGATCCCGGTTTGTCCCCGCGCACTACACGCGTGACCTCTTCAACAACCTTCAAGCTCTTCGTCAAGGGACAAAGACCGTGGAAGAATACTTCAAGGAAATGGAACTCAACTTGATTCGCGCATGGAGCAAACAATGGCATGTTTCCTTATTGGCTTGAATCACCCAATCAAGCGCATCGTCGAGTTCCAAACATACAACACCATGGTTGAGCTTGTGCACATCGCAACAAAAGTTGAACGTCAAGTGCAAGAGGATATCAAGTACAACAAGCCCAAGACGTACTTCACCTACAAGCAAGCTTCAACCCCTACACCAACAACTTTCAATGGTAGCTCCTCAAGTACCTCCAAGCCTTCCTTCAAGCCCACACTTCCTTAAGGAAAACTGCCCCCAAGTGGTAAGCAAGCAAAGAGTGATACACCTTTCAACGGTGAATGCTACAAGTTTGGAGGTAAAGGACACAAGTCGGCCGAATGTGGAAACAAGAAAGTCCTGTTCATCCATGACAATGGTGATGAAGAGTACTTGAGTGAAGATGAGTTTGATGCCCGTGTCAAGGAAGCAATGTCAAGGCAACGAGTGGAAGATGATCAAGAACTCCTCATGTGTGAGCATGATGCAAGTCCATCGCTTGTTGTCACAAGGATCTTGACCACTCAAGCACAAGAGCATGAAGACCAACGCTCCAATATCTTCCAAACACGAGCCGGCATCAACGGCAAATCTATCAAGGTGATCATTGACGGAGGGAGTTGTCACAACCTTGCTAGCACCGAGATGTGTGAGAAGCTCAAGCTCAACCTCCATCCACACAAGCACCCCTACCACGTGCAATGGCTAAGTGACCAAGGGTCCGTGAAGATCAAGCATACCGTATCGGTCTCCTTTGCCATTGGTCCTTACAAAGATACGGTGGACTGTGATGTGGTTCCTATGATAGTTTGCCACATGCTTCTTGGTCGACCATGGCAATTTGACAAGGCTGCTCAACATGATGGTCGCACCAATATATACACCTTCAAATGGCTCAACAAAACATGTGTTTTGCAACCGATGACTCCTAGCCAAATAATTGCGGACAATGCAAAGGCTTTAGCGAGGGCGCAAAGCACAACACCTACTTGTGAGAAGAGCGGTGAGAGAGAGACCCACCTCATAGTGAGTGAGAGCTACAAGCCAAATTCGAGTGGAAAAACTAAGAGTGTTCTCCTTGCCACCAAAAGTGAGATGAGAGATGTTCGGAACAACCCATCCATCTTGCACTATGTCCTCGTTTGCAAGGGACTAGCGCAAGGAACTAATGAATTAACCAATGTTCCTCCATCTTTGATGAATGTTTTGCAGCAATTCAAGGATGTGTTTCCCGAAGAGCTTCGACATGGACTACCTCCTCTTCACGGCATCGAACATCGAATTGACCTCATCCCCGGGGCACCACTTCCCAACCGCGCCGCTTACCGCACGAACCCGGAGGAGACGAAGGAGATCGAACGTCAAATCAACCAACTCGTCTCCAAAGGTTTGATCCAAGTTAGCACTAGTCCAAGTGCCGTACCTGTGATTCTTGTTCCAAAGACGGATGATACGTTACGGTTATGCATGGACTGCCGTCCAATCAATGCTATCACCGTGCGTTATCGACATCCCAAACCACGTCTCGATGACATGCTTGATGAGTTGTGTAGAGCCACTATTTTTTCGAAAATTGATCTTCGTAGTGGTTACCATCAAATACGCATGGCTGAAGGTGATGAGTGGAAAACCGCCTTCAAGACCAAACTTGGTCTCTATGAGTAGTTGGTTATGCCCTTTGGTTTATCAAATGCCCCATCCACTTTCATGCGCCTTATGAATCACATCTTGCGTTCTCTCATTGGAAAAAGTGTTGTTGTCTATTTTGATGATATTCTTGTTTATAGAAAATCACTTAAGGACCATGTAAAACATGTCAAGGAAGTTTTGCAAATCCTTCGACATGAAAAGCTTTATGCTAATCTTCCCAAGTGCACTTTTGCTAAATACAAGTTGATTTTTCTTGGATTTGTCGTTTCTTCGAAGGGAATTGAAGTTGATGTTTCCAAGGTAAAGGACATACAAGATTGGCCCATACCAACAAATGTGAGTGAACTCCGAAGTTTTCATGGGTTGGCCGGTTTCTATCGTCGCTTTGTGAAAGACTTTTCAACCATTGCTTGTCCCCTTAATGAATTGACCAAAAAGAATGTCACCTTTGTGCGGGGCAAAGCACAACAAAAAGCTTTTGATGAACTTAAAAAGAGGCTCACCGAAGCACCTCTTCTTGCATTACTGGATTTCACAAAAACTTTTGAGATAGAGTGTGATGCTAGTGGTATTGGCATTGGAGGAGTCCTTATGCAAAACGGACGTCCTATAGCCTACCATAGCGAGAAACTTGATGGTGCTTCGCCTTAACTATCCGATTTATGACAAAGAGCTTTTTGCCTTAGTTTGTGTCCTTCAAGTTTGGCAACACTACCTTTGGCCCAAGGAATTTATCATACATTCCGACCACGAGTCGTTGAAATATCTCAAAGGCCAAGCTAACTTGAGCAAGAGACACGCTAAGTGGGTTGAGTTCATGGAGTCTTTTCCGTACATTGTCAAGTATAAGAAGGGCAAAGATAATGTAGTTGCGGACGCATTGTCTCGCAAGCATACAAGCCTTCTTACGAGACTTGAAATCAATGTGTTGGGTCTTGAGGAAATAAAATCTTTGTATGCTTCCGATCCGTTCTTTGAAACAATTTTCGCAAAGTGCTCCAATGACAAAGGAGTTGATGATTTCTATTTGCATAAGGGCTTTCTATTTAAACAAAACAAGCTATGCATCCCGAAGTCGTCGCTTCAACTTTTGCTTCTCCAAGAATGTCATGGTGGAGGCCTTATGGGTCACTTTGGTCGCGATAAGACATTGGACATGCTCTCCAATCACTACTTTTGGCCCAAGATGAAGCGTGACGTGGAGCACTACGTTCAACGATGCACGACATGTGTTCAAGCTAAGTCGCAAGCTAATCCCTATGGTCTTTATATGCCATTGCCTATTCCTCATACACCTTGGTCTGACATTAGCATGGATTTCATGTTAGGATTGCCTAGATCTAAGCGTGGTCATGATTCTATATTTCTCGTTGTGGATCGTTTTTCCAAAATGGCACACTTCATACCATGCCATAAGACCGATGATGCTTCACATGTTGCGAATCTATTTTTTAGGGAAATCGTCCGTCTTCACGGTGTGCCAAGGACAATCGTCTCCGACCGCGACGTCAAATTCATGAGCTACTTGTGGAAGACCCTCATGGCCAAGCTCGGCGTCAAGCTCCTCTTCTCATCCGCATCACATCCTCAAACTGATGGCCAAACCGAAGTTGTCAACCGAAGCCTCGGAACTCTCCTTCGTGTGTTGATCAAGAAAAACCCGAAGGATTGGGAGGAATGCATTCCACACGCCGAGTTCGCCTACAATCGAGCCAAGCACTCAACAACCAAGATGAGTCCATTCATGATCGTCTATGGTTTCGAGCCCCTCACCGCGCTAGACATCCTACCACTACCTCTCCCTGAGCGCACGAACATGGACATCGAGAAGCGCGCACAAGCTATGAAGACGCTTCATGAAGAAACAAGAGCTACTATCAAACAACAAGTCCTTCGCCAAGCTTCAAGATTAAACAAGGACAAGAAGGAGATGATATTTGAAGAAGGTGACCTTGTGTGGATACACCTAAGCAAGGACCACTTCCCCAAGGAACGTGACTCCGAGATCAAGCCAAGAGGAGATGGTCCCTTCAAGGTCCTCAAACGAATCAACTACAACGCCTACATCATCGACATCCCGCCCTCCAAGTACCTTGCAAGCAATACATTCAATGTCAAGGATCTCTCACCCTACCATGGAGATGTTCAAGATGATATCCATGAAGAGTCGAGGACGACTCTTTCCCAAGGGGGGAGCTGATGCAGCCCGTCCTACGGACGCTTCTACATCTACACCAACAAGTCCCCCAAGTGGACCCATGACTCGTGCCCGAGCCAAACTCCTGCAAGCTAAGATACGAGCCCCCGCCGCGTCGACCCCCGAGCCCTGAAGCTGCACCTGAGCTGAAGCCGCCGGAGTGTCCACCCGAATCCAGCCGGAGTGTCCGGCCACCCCGGAGTGTCCGGGCCGACTCAGCCGGAGTGTCCGGCCTGGCCGAGCCCGGACCTGGCGCGGACATTCAAAAGGTCGAATCAGACACTCCCTGGATACCACCTGGAGTGTCCGCCTTGCCCGGACTGTCCGGCCCAAGTGATGGGCCTGCGAGCCTAGCTGGGCCCTATGGCCCATGTACCCCTCTACTTCGCCCAGAACTCTAATTTAATGCCTGAATTACCCCTGAACTTGTGGCTGGCCTATATATAGACCCCCACCTCCATTGTAAACCCTAGGCATGATATTGGAATTAGTGGAAACCCGTTTGTGGATCTATCTAGTTCTTGCCTCATGCTCCTTGACTAAGGAGCACCAATATCCCCAAACCTCATTGGAGTTTGCATCGTGCCTCCGCGTTGTACAAGGCCTAGGCATCGGTGTTCCTTTGCCTAGACGTCAAGATCTCACCGAGTCTCCCATCTCGCCATGCCGGTTCGAGAGAGAGAGTCCTCCGCCCGACGCCGATCCTAGGGATTGCGTCGGACCGGTCACCGCGAATGTGAGCTATTGGTGTTTATCATGGTTTTGCGTCTGTGTGTTCATCGCGTTCTTCGTGCGTGTGTTCGTCATGTTCATCCTTGCCTCCTTCCCCCGCACTCCACCCTCGATTTGAAAGGGAATCGTGAAAGATCGGGCCACCCTAGAGGTTTGCCCTCAACAACTTCCCCAAGGAACGTGACTCCAAGCTCAAGCCAAGAGGAGATGGTCCCTTCAAGGTCCTCAAACGAATCAACTACAACGCCTACATCATCGACATCCCGGCCTCCAAGTACCTTGCAAGCAATACATTCAATGTCAAGGATCTCTCACCCTACCATGGAGATGTTCAAGATGATATCCATGAAGAGTCGAGGACGACTCTTTCCCAAGGGGGGGGGAGCTGATGCAGCCCGTCCTGCGGACGCTTCTACATCTACACCAACAAGTCCCCCAAGTGGACCCATGACTCGTGCCCGAGCCAAACTCCTGCAAGCTAAGATACGAGCCGCCACCGCGTCGACCCCCGAGCCCTGAAGCTGCACCTGAGCTGAAGCCGCCGGAGTGTCCGGCCACCCCGGAGTGTCCGGGCCGACTCAGCCGGAGTGTCCGGCCTGGCCAAGCCCGGACCTGGCGTGGACATTCAGAAGGTCGAATCAGACACTCCCCGGATACCACCCGGAGTGTCCGCCTTGCCCGGACTGTCCGGCCGTGCCGACCCGGACTGTCCGGCCCAAGTGATGGGCCTGCCAGCCTAGCTGGGCCCTATGGCCCATGTACCCCTCTACTTCGCCCAGAACTCTAATTTAATGCCTGAATTACCCCTGAACTTGTGGCTGGCCTATATATAGACCCCCACCTCCTTTGTAAACCCTAGGCATGATATTGGAATTAGTGGAAACCCCTTTGTGGATCTATCTAGTTCTTGCCTCATGCTCCTTGACTAAGGAGCACCAATATCCCCAAACCTCGATGGAGTTTGCATCGTGCCTCCACGTTGTACAAGGCCTAGGCATTGGTGTTCCTTTGCCTAGACGTCAAGATCTCACCGAGTCTCCCATCTCGCCGTGCCGGTTCGAGAGAGAGTCCTCCGCCCGACGCTGATCCTAGGGATTGCGTCCGACCGGTCACCGCCGGTGTGAGCTATTGGTGTTTATCGTGGTTTTGCGTCTGTGTGTTCATCGCGTTCTTCGTGCGTGTGTTCGTCGTGTTCATCCTTTCCTCCTTCCCCCGCACTCCACCCTCGATTTGAAAGGGAATCGTGAAAGATTGGGCCACCCTAGAGGTTTGCCCTCAACAACTTCCCCAAGGAACGTGACTCCAAGCTCAAGCCAAGAGGAGATGGTCCCTTCAAGGTCCTCAAACGAATCAACAACAATGCCTACATCATCGACATACCGACCTCCAAGTACCTTGCAAGCAATACATTCAATGTCAAGAATCTTTCACCCTACCATGGAGATGTTCAAGATGATAACCATGAAGAGTCGAGGACGACTCTTTCCCAAGGGGGGAGCTGATGCAGCGCGTCCAACGGACGCTCCTAGATCTACACCAACAAGTCCCCCAAGTGGACCCATGACTCGTGCCCGAGCCAAACTCCTACAAGCTAAGGTGAACTCACTCCTCTCCTGATGCCAATTTGATACCTCTTTGGATGGTGTGCTACTTCATGCAACTACTCTATGCATCATCAGGTACGAAGCCTCGACACATCACCAAGCACCCAAGGATGGAGAACAAGGAGCAGAGCGTGAAGCAGGAGCCGCTGGAGCTGCTCAGACCGGAGTCTCCGGTCTGCGCACACCGGAGTCTTCGGTCCACCAAAGTCTCCGGCCTGAAGAACCCGAAGACTCCAGCCCACTCTCCGGTCTGACCCCTGTAGCGGGCCCTAGGACAATCTAAAGGCCGCTCCAGAGGCTGGTCTGAAGACTGACCGGAATCTCTGGCCTAGACCGGAGTCTCTGGTCCACCCCTCCGGAGTCTCCGGTCCGACCGATGCTAGACATGAAAAGGCCTTTGGGCCTGCGGCCCATGTACCCCTTAGTCCGTCCAAAACTTGTCTTTTATTCCTAAAGTACCCCTGTTTAAGTGGCTGGCCTATATATAGTCCCCCACCTCCATTGTAAACCCTAGGCATGATATTTGGAATTAGTGGAAACCCCTTGTGGATCTATCTAATTCTTGCCTCATGCTCCTTGACCAAGGAGCACCAAATATCCCAAACCTCGTTGGAGTTTGCATCGTGCCTCCGCGTTGTATATGGCCTTGGCATTAGTGTCCCTTTGCCAAGACGTCAAGATCTCACCGAGTCTCCCATCTCGCCGTGCCGGTTCGAGAGAGTCCTCCGCCTGATGCCGATCCTAGGGATTGCGTCGGACCGGTCACCGCCGGCGTGAGCTATTGGTGTGTATCATGGTTTTGTGTGTGTGTGTGTTCATCGCGTTCTTCGTGCGTGCGTTCGTCGTGTTCATCCTCCCCTCCTCTCCCCGCACTCCACCCTTGATTTGAAAGGGAATCGTGAAAGATTGGGCCACCCTAGAGGATTGCCATCAACACCGTTGCAAAAGAAAGTCTCAAAGTTTGTAAGCAAGAGAGAAAGAAGAGCGCCCAAGGCAAGTGCACAAATCCATTGCTCATTTTTCTTCTTTGCAAACGAGCCACGGTCTCTCCTTGCATTGGCACGACAACGAGCTTAGTCTTCGTTAGGACATTTTGTTTGCTCATTTTCATAGTCGTGTCAATCCCAACAATCTCCACGTGTGTGTATATAGTCGTAGGTTCCCGTCACCCCTTTGAGTTGTTGACCTTCGCCTTTGACTTGAGTTTTGTTTGGATTTTACCCACTTTTGACTATCCCTTTTTCTTTTGGTTGGTTCTTTGGTATTCCACAATCCTAACCTACCCCCCAACACGCTTTTGAGAGTTAGTTCTTTCTTTAGTGTGAGTTTTCTTTGCAATTCCACTTTGCACACTTATAGCTCTCACTTGTGGTCTCTAGTTTGGTGCAATCCCCAAGGTGAGGTACAAGGCTAACACCACCATATTCCACTTCCATATACAATACTCGTGTGTTTTGCATGATGGATAGGCACGGTGAGACGAGCCAACCACCTCCCCAAGAAGAAGATCAAGGTCCGTACATGACACGCGCAAGTCACTTCATCGTTCGACAAGAGTTCCATGAACGTTGCCAAGCCCTTGAGACGCGACACGATGAACAATTTGGCGAGACGCAAGCCGAGTTCAAGAACATCGACAACCGCTTCGACGGCCTCGAACAACAAATGCATGCAATGCATCACAACTTCGGCCACCAAAATGAAGCGCTCCAACGCTCCGTCGCCGAATCAAATGACAACCTTCGCTGCCTCATAGATGGAATGGCAAGACCACGTTCACGCGCATCAAGCTCTTTAAGTTCTTCGCGTCGTCATGCACCTATACAACAAGATCTACCTCCAAGTGCCCCAAGACGCAATGACGCCCCCGTGGTTGAATATGGAAGTTCTTCAAACTATGTACCTTCCCCACGGCATGCCGCAACGTCAAGTTATGATGGTGATTTCTCTTCAAGGCCACAATCAAGGCAAGAAGCACACCATCATCACGTAAGGGCACTAGTGATCCCACAAGGGCAACCACTGAAGAACCGCAAGTGCAACCGCAAGTCTACCACCATCGACCGCGACACATACTTGACACAACAAGTGATGACTCCAATTTGGAGAATCAAGCTCGTCATCGACGTGGGCCTCTCCAAAATCCTCCTCCTCGTCATCACCGTCATGAATGTCAACACCGACACCATGGTCATCACGAGGCGCCAACTCCACCACGCAAAAACTTGGAGCGCCAAGTGGTCCAAATTGAGCGATGCCCACCACATCAAGATGCTCAAGACCATGATCTTCGCCGTGAGGCCCATGTGCCTAATCTACATCACCAACCGAGGAACGAGCCTCCTCTTCGTCATCAACCACGTCATGAGGCTCCACATCCTCAACACCCTCATGAGGCCCAAGTTCCCAAACGTCGTCAACAACCATGCCAAGAGCAAGAGCAAGCTCCACAACAACAACATCAAGAGCAAGCTCCGCAACAAGGTCACGAGACGAAGTTCCACCTCCTCAACCACAATAAGCTCGTCGCAATGATCGCATGGCAGATGAAGACCATCATCAACATGGCAACAATCACTACCGCGACCGCAATGAGAAAGAAACATTTGGTAAGCTCAAGTTCACAATGCCCAAGTTCACCGGATCAAATGACCCCGAAGAATACTTCTCTTGGGCACTTAAGGTCGAAAAGATCTTCTGCATGCACAACTATAGCAACGAAAAGATGGTCGCCATGGCTTCGCTTGAGTTTGATGATTACGCCAACCTTTGGTGGGAACAAGTTCAAGTTGCTCGTGATGCAAGACAAGAGCCGCCAATCACAACTTGGCATGACATGAAGGCTCACATGAGATCCCGGTTCGTCCCCGCGCACTACATGCGTGACCTCTTCAACAACCTTCAATCGCTTCGTCAAGGGACAAAGACCGTGGAAGAGTACTTCAAGGAAATGGAACTCAACTTGATTCGCGCCAACATCGATGAGCGTATGGAGCAAACTATGGCACGCTTTCTTATTGGGCTGAACCACCCAATCAAGCACATCGTCGAGTTCCAAACATACAACGACATGGTTGATCTTGTGCACATCGCAACAAAGGCTGAACGTCAAGTGCAAGAGGACATCCAGTACAGCAAGCCCAAGACGTATTTCACCTACGAGCAAGCTTCAACCGCTACGCCAACAAACCTCAATGGAAGCTCCTCAAGTACCTCCAAGCCTTCCTTCAAGCCCACACTTCCTCAAGGAAAACTACCCCCGAGTAGCAAACAAGCAAAGAGTGATACACCCTTCAACGGTGAATGCTACAAGTGTGGAGGCAAAGGACACAAGTCGGCCGAATGTGGAAACAAGAAGGTATTGTTCATCCATGACAATGGCGACGAAGAGTACTTGAGTGAAGATGAATTTGATGCCCGTGTCAAGGAAGCAATGGCAAGGCAACGAGTGGAAGATGACCAACAACTCCTAATGTGTGAACATGATGCAAGTCCATCGCTTGTCATCACAAGGATCTTGACCATTCAAGCACAAGAGCATGAAGACCAACGCTCCAATATCTTCCAAACACGAGCCGGCATCAATGGCAAACCTATCAGTGATTGATATGGGGTGGCCCGATCTTCCCAGTAAGCGGATGGCGATGATGATGGTGGATGATCGATAACTAGTGCGTAGCTATGATCTCTCCCGCTCGATCCCTGATGCCAGCGCAACAGATCTCGAACCTTGTAGGATATTCACAACACCACACTCTTGCGCACGCAGCCGTGACCACGAACGGTAGTATGCAATCTACTAATTCCCAATGGAACAACAGATCACACTCAATTATAGTTGGTAGATTCGAACACAGGGTAATTCCAAAGGTTCTATGAAAGAAACAACTCCAAAATATTTTAACGTGGTCTAAACCCTAACTTGTGACGGCTACGGAGGTTTATATGAGGGCTGGGGCGTCCTTCCCTCTAAACGGGCCTAAAAACAGCCATAACTTGGCCCAAACTGACTCGGTTCGACTCAAACTGATACATACCAACCCATATATGGGTTCGGCGTTATTGGCACGCAGTCCAAACGTCGTGGAACACCTCAAACAACTAACTCTTGGTGCGCCATCTCTCACTCTTGCTCATACGTGATTTCCTCATTGCCTCCTAGTGCGCATGCCTCCTGCTCCTCCCTCGCACACTTGTTGATATTGAAAATCAGCGCTTGTCCTACTTGCTGCAACTCTCCTCCTCCTCGCGCAACGCTTGTGTTATGAATAAACCTGACAATACAAAGATGCATAGACTTAGGTAGTATAAAGTTCTCATTAAGTAAAACATCAGGTTCAATTAAGAGTGAATTCACCTGTTGCTCAATCAGCTTTGCATGAGCTCTTGTAATGGCTCCAATCCTGATTTCATTGGACTTGTTCTTTGCAGCAACATCTTCATTGTGAATAGGAGTAGGAGATAGTGGAATAGTATGGATGTCCTCATCATCTCCCCCCTTCAAAAGGCGTCGACCTCGACGTTCCAAGGTCTTCTCCAGCATATGGTGATAAATCAACAACGTTGAAGCTGTTGCTAGCACCACCAAACTCCTCAATAGGTATATCAACTGAGTAGGCATTATCATTAATTTTGGCTAGCACTTTCTAAGGACCAGCACCACGTGGCTTCAACTTGGACTTGCGAAGTAGTGGAAATCTGTCCTTGCGTAGATGCACCCAAACCATATCTCTAGGCTCGAACAACACATCTTTTCTTGCTTGATTCCTTGTAGCAGCAATGTTCTTGGCTTTCTTCTCAATAGCCTCTCGAGTCTTCTCATGTATTCTCTTCACATAATCAGCACGTTTTGATGCCTCCATATCAATTCTCTCATGTAATGGCAGAGGCAACATATCAAGTGGCGTCAATGGCTTGAAACCATACACCACCTCAAAAGGACAAAGCTGAGTAGTTGAATGCACAACCCTATTGTAAGCAAACTCAACATGTGGCAAACTCTCTTCCCACTCCCGCAGATTCTTTTTAATCATGGTCCTTAGTAGCTGTGACAATGTTCTATTCACCACCTCCGTTTGACCATCTGTTTGGGGGTGACATGTAGTACTGAACAACAACTTCGTTCCTAGCTTCCCCCATAAGGTCTTCCAAAAGTAGCTCATGAACTTCACATCACGATCAGAAACAATCGTCTTTGGTACGCCATGTAATCTCACGATGTCCCTGAAAAACAGGTTAGCAACATGCGACGAGTCGTCGCTTTTGTGGCAGGCAATAAAATGAGCCATCTTAGAGAACCTATCCACTACCACAAATATAGAATCATGACCTCTCTGAGTTTTAGGTACACCTAGCACAAAATCCATACTAATGTCTTCCCATGGAGTAGTAGGTGCAGAGAGAGGTGTATACAAACCGTGAGGCTTCAGCTTGGATTTCGACTTGTGGCAAGTAATGCATCTGCTCACAAATCTGTACACATCACGCCTCATCTTGGGCCAATAAAAAATGATCAGCAAGCATGAGCAATGTCTTCTCACGCCCAAAGTGACCCATCAAACCACCAGCATGTGATTCCTGCACTAAGAACAAACGCAACGACGATTCTAGAATACATAGTTTGTTAGCTCGAAACAAATATCCATCATGTATATGATACTTATCCCATGCGTTTGTAAGAGCACATAAACGATATGGTTCGGCAAAATCCTGGTCAGTTGCATAAAGTGCACAAATAGCTTCTAATCCAGGAATTTTAACATCAAGATTGGTTAATAGCATGTTCTTCCTAGATAGAGCATCAACAACAACATTCTCTTTTCCCTTCTTATAATTAATGATGTAAGGAAAAGACTCAATGAACTCAACCCATTTAGCTAATCTTCTATGCAAGTTTGATTGAGCTTTCAAGTATTTCAATGCTTCATGATCAGAATGTATGATGAATTCCTTTGGCCACAAATAATGTTGCCAAACTTCAAGTACTCTCACAAGTGCATACAATTCTTTATCATAGATTGAATAATTCAAACGAGCACCAGTCAATTTCTCAGAAAAATAAGCTATAGGCCGACCCTCTTCCATCAAAACGCCACCTATGCCTATACCACTAGCATCACATTCAACTTGAAATTGCTTCGAAAAATCAGGTAATGCAAGCAATGGTGCAGAAGTAAGCAAACGTTTCAATGTATCAAATGCAATGTCTTGGGCCGCGCCCCATACAAAAGGAACACCTTTCTTTGTCAAATCATTTAATGGTGCAGCAATGGTGCTAAAATCTTTCACAAAGCGCCTATAGAAACCAGCGAGACCGTGGAAACTACGCACTTGACTTACATTCATTGGACTAGGCCAATTCTGAATTGATTCAATTTTAGATTGATCTACCTCTACTCCATGCTTAGAAACAACAAATCCTAGGAATATGACCTTATATTTTGCAAATGTACACTTCTCAAGATTAGCATACAGTTTATTATCACGTAACACTTGCAAAACTTATCTAATATGAGTGCAATGTTCAGATTCGGTGTGGCTGTATATGAGTATATCATCAAAGTAAACAACCACAAAACGACCAATAAACTGTCTCAAAACATGATTCATCAAACGCATGAAAGTACCAGGTGCATTAGTAAGCCCAAACGACATGACTAACCTCTCATACAAGCCGAATTTAGTTTTGAAAGAAGTTTTCCATTCATCCCCTTCTTTCATCCTAATTTGATGATAACCACTACGCAAGTCAATTTTAGAGAAAACAGCAGCACCACTCAATTCATCTAGCATATCCTCTAAGCGTGGAATAGGATGACGATATCGAATAGTGATGTTATTAATCGCTCAACAGTCAACAGACATGCGCCATGTACCATCTTTCTTAGGAACTAAAATAACAGGAACAGCACAAGGGCTAAGAGAAACACGAATGTACCCTTTATCCAGCAACGCTTGTACTTGCTTCTGAATTTCCTTAGTTTCTTCGGGATTAGTCCTGTAGGGTGCACGGTTGGGAAGTGTGGCACCAGGAATCAAGTCCACTTGATGTTCTATACCACGCAATGGAGGTAAGCCTACGGGTACATCTTCTGGAAACACATCCCCAAAGTCCTGCAAAACAGACGAGACACCAAGAGAAATAGGGGTCATGTCGTTAGAAACCAATACCTCGCCCTTATACATGAGTACAAGTGGCATGGCTGTAGGATCCTCACGAAATTCTCTCATATCTTCCTTAGTGGCTAATATCAATAAACCAGGCACTCTCTCACTTTTCGTTATATCACTCAATTTAGGCTCAATTACATCAGGAACAGCTGTCACGCAATCTCGCCGAGTGGTAGTATCTTCCTTCAAGTTCACCTCTATCTTCTGGCGAGAATCATTCACAATTTCTTGTGGTGTCATTGGCTGCATAGTAATCTTCTTTCCTTTGAATTCAAGTGATATGTATTGGCTCGGCCATTGTGTTGCACATGGCAATCATAGAGCCAAGGCCGACCCAATAGTAGGTGACAAACAGTCATAGGAATCACATCAAAATCAATAGAATCTTTGTATGGCCCTATTTGAAAGTTCACTCGTACCATATGATTTACCTTCATCTCACCATTGTTGCTCAACCATTGTATGTAGCATGGCTTGGGATGAGGTAAGTATGTCAAATTCAGTTTGGCACATAGTTCCTTACTTGCAAGATTTCTGATATGGGGTGGCCCGATCTTCTCAGCAAGCTCTTGTCGATGGTGAAGGTGGATGATAGATAACTAGTGCGTAGCTATGATCTCTCCCGCTCGATCCCTGATGCCAATGCAACAGCTCTCGAACCTTGTAGGATATTCACAACACCACACTCTTGCGCACGCAGCCGTGACCACGAACGGTAGTATGCAATCTACTAATTCCCAATGGAACAACAGATCACACTCAGTTATAGTTGGCAGATTCGAACACAGGGTAATTCCAGAGGTTCTATGAAAGAAACAACTCCAAAATATTTTAATGTGGTTTTCCACCTAACTTGTGACGGCTACGGAGGTTTATATGAGGGCTGGGGCGTCCTCCCCTCTAAACGGGCCTAAAAACAGCCATAACTTGGCCCAAACTGACTCGGTTCGACTCAAACTGATACATACCGACCCATATATGGGTTCGGCCTTATTGGCACGCAGTCCAAACGTCGTGGAACACCTCAAACATGTAATTCTTGGTCCTCCATGTCTCTCTCTTGCTCATACATGATTTCCTCATTGCGTCCTAGTGCGCATGCCTCCCGCTCCTCCCTCGCGCACTTGTTGATATTGGAAATCAACGCTTGTCCTTCTTGCTGCAACTCTCCTCCTCCTCGCGCAACGCTTGTGTTATCAATAAACCTGATCATACAAAGATGCATAGACTTAGGTAGTATAAAGTTCTCATTAAGTAAAACATCAGGTTCAATTAGGACTGAATTCACCTGATAGTCATTATTGATTTGACTCAATGTTTCCTTCCAGTTCAGGCAGTCGAATCATCATAATCCATGTATATATCCTCATCATCCTCCCTTTCTTCATGAAATGTCGTCCTCGGCTTTGGGTAAGCTGAAAGTGGGAGAAACAAAAAGAACAACGTGTACGCAAAGTATATGTATATATAACATGTTGTATTATTGTTGTTCACATGAAAAGTATGTCCAGTATACATCAAGCAACTTAAACTGCAGGTATAAGTGAAGTACAAAGAATCATGATCATGGTGAAAAACAACTAAATAGATAGTCATGTTCTTCAATATTAAATTCAGTTTTCTCAAAGAAGATCGATGATCAAATTTGTGAACAAGATCAAACCAATTCAATATGTCTGAAAACCAAATTGAATCATGACATGCTTCAGCTGCGCTACTCTGATTATTATGAACATGATCATGTTGTCCAGTATGTAAAATGCAACTCAATTTGCAAATATCAGGGAAGTCTAAAGTAGTAACAAAACTAGACAAAGACTTTTGGGACAAACATAGTGAATATGAAAACTTGGGTCCTATTCTAGCAAGATTAGAACAATCCAACATAGGTAAAATTACTTGTGTTGGTTGCAATATATCAACTAGACCAGAATGTATTTCCATAATATCTGGAACATGAGCTATTGTCCCATAGCAAATATTTTGTGATGTATGGCTGAAAACAGCATGTTTCAGTTCAGCGATTCTATCACAAGTAATGCATATGTGATCCACAAGAAAATTTTCATGCATGCTATATTCACCAATCAGATTGAAAGTGAAACAAGGAGAATATGTGCTAGAATTCAGAAATGAAATTTCAGAAATCTTATCCATAGCACAACTCATACTCATAGGTTCATTTAGCATGATGGAATACACAATATCAGCAGGTGGTATTCGAGCAAGTATTTCCTTATGTGTTACAGTACCACATGATCAAAATTTGAATTTGGTAAACTATCACATGGTGTTGAAACAGTAGTGCAAGGCAAATCACAAGGAGGCTTCAGTAAAGGAATAGACTCACAATATGTCGCACATGTTGGCTGAAGCTCCAAAACAGTACCAATGTCATCAACAATCTCCTCTGTTGTAGTAGGTACTAAAACATCCGCCGCAAGTGACAATGCACAGTCCGACGATGTAGGTTGTAAAATAGATTGCTCCCTTTCTTCAAAAGCAACCTGCATAGCACAAGAAACAATACCAGGAGTAGAGATGATTACATTAGTAGAAATATCCTCACATGTATTAGCATCTACTGCATTGATGTTTTCTTTTTCTCTCAAACTCTTAGAATGGATGCTCTCAACCTCACGTTTAGTGGAATCACACAGCTCACTTTTCATAACACTCTCACTCAGCTTGGCTATGTGGCTCTCATTCTCACATGGGTTGTAATGCACACCGTGTTCAAGATGACAAATAATAGAATTGTCACCATTCATCATGACCTTGTACTTAGCAGACAAACTGAACTCTTTTGTCCTCTCCTTGCGAAGAAGATGATACTCATGAAATTTGTCGGCTGAAATCCTGAGCATAACACGCCTCTTCATGTTCCATTTGAAAGAAATCCTTCCAACAGCAGGACATATTTGAGCGTCAAACCTTCTTCTCCAAGGTTCTCCCAATAGTATGTGACAAGAATCAAGTGGTATAGGAGATACATCACAGCGCACAATCTCAGTATGCTCTTTAAAAGTCATAGGAACATCAGCAGTGTGTGAAATCAGCAATGTGCCATATGATGAATGCAAGAGATATGGCACCGCACGGGCACATGTGGGTAGCTGCAACTTTTGTACAACTTCAACGCTGATCAAATTAATAGTAGAGTTACTATCAATGGTAATGGAAGCACATCGCTCACCAATCATCACACTATGGTGGAAAAGACCATCACCATCAAAAATACCGCGTTCTTCCTTCCAAAAGGTTCCACTACAACGCCAATTGTCGATGAATTTGTAACTATACGTCTCCACATTATTAGTGGCCCGATCTTCTCAGCAAGCTCTGGTCGATGGTGAAGGTGGATGATAGATAACTAGTGCGTAGCTATGATCTCTCCCGCTGGATCCCTGATGCCAATGCAACAGCTCTCGAACCTTGTAGGATATTCACAACACCACACTCTTGCGCACGCAGCCGTGACCACGAACGGTAGTATGCAATCTACTAATTCCCAATGGAACAACAGATCACACTCAATTATAGTTGGCAGATTCGAACACAGGGTAATTCCAGAGGTTCTATGAAAGAAACAACTCCAAAATATTTTAACGTGGTCTTCCACCTAACTTGTGACGGCTACAGAGGTTTATATGAGGGCTGGGGCGTCCTCCCCTCTAAACGGGCCTAAAAACAGCCATAACTTGGCCCAAACTGACTCGGTTCGACTCAAACTGATACATACCGACCCATATATGGGTTCGGCCTTATTGGCACGCAGTCCAAACGTCGTGGAACACCTCAAACTTGTAATTCTTGGTGCGCCATCTCTCTCTCTTGCTCATACGTGATTTCCTCATTGCGTCCTAGTGCGCATGCCTCCCGCTCCTCCCTCGCGCACTTGTTCATATTGGAAATCAGCGCTTGTCCTTCTTGCTGCAACTCTCCTCCTCCTCGCGCGACGCTTGTGTTATCAATAAATCTGATCATACAAAGATGCATAGACTTAGGTAGTATAAAGTTCTCATTAAGTAAAGCATCAGGTTCAATTAGGAATGAATTCACCTGATAGTCATTATTGATTTGACTCAATATTTCCTTCCAGTTCAGGCAGTCAGAATCATCATAATCCATGTATATATCCTCATCAATTTCTGCAGCTACCTCCATCAATAAAGACCTTGCAAGCTTTATTTGGTCCAACTAGAGCTTTTGTTTGGAACAAGTTGCAACGCTGGGATTCCTCAACCGGTTGCACACAAAGTACACGTGAAGACACGACGATAGTTGGTGCATGCTCAGCATATGCATCAGCACCAACCTCGCCGTCATCAATATCATCATCAGAAGCTTCATCTCCACTTTCTACTTCACCTTGTTCATTAACAAACATAACCTTGCTGTTTGGACAAACATTCTTGTAGTGACCTCTGCCTCCACAGGTATGGCACACCACATCACGAGTACGTGCAGTAGACATGTTGGAACCCGAGCTAGCAGCAGGAGCAGCGGGTTTCCGAGTATTAGAACCAAACGAAGGTGTACTTGCTGGTTTGGCCGATGGTGTAAACGGAACAACAGCTGGTGGCATGACAGTGGGAGGTGTAGATCTGGCCGAAAATCTGCTAGAAGATGGAAATCGAGCACGTGACTTTGCCTCTTTAGCCAGCTGGGACTCGGCCTCTCTAGCATGGTGCAGCAGCTCGTTCATTGTCTCATACTTGTGATAACGCACAATACTCTTGATTTGAAGCTTCAAATTGTTGAGGAAACGTTGCATCGTCATCTCTCGTGATTCACGAACATTAGCACGCTGCATAAGCATCTCCATCTCCATGTAGTACTCATCAACTGTCATTGTGCCTTGCCTCAACTGTGTGAGCTTGTTAAACACAGAACGCAAATAATTGGAGGGAACAAAACGATCCGCCATGATGGCCTTCATCTCATGCCAATCCCTCACAGGAAGTTCATTGTCGTTCCGTCTATTCTGCACAATAGCTTCCCACCAACGCAAAGCATAACCATCAAATTCTGATGCAGCAAGTTTGACCTTCTTGTCTTCTGGGTAATCAAATAAACGCCAGAGCTTTTCAATCTTCAACTCCCAAGTCATATAATCCTCAGGATCAAGCGAGCCATTGAACGAAGGAATTGAGAACTTGGGCTTGCCCAAACTATCATCAGCTGGATTGTAAGCATGCTGGGAACGTCCAAGAGGAGCATACCCACGGCCATACAGAGGAGCAGCCGCAGGTGCAGGGGGATTTGCACGTCCCCTGCCACGATGTGGAGCAGCATCAGCCGCACTCCCCTCATCAAAGTCCTCAAACCCATCATCATGTTGTGCAAGTCCGGGCTAGAGTGTTGCCTGAATTACCTCAATGGAACGCTGCAAGGTGGCAAAGTTGACATGATATGGGGTGGCCCGATCTTCTCAGTAAGCGGATGGCGATGATGATGGTGGATGATAGATAACTAGTGCGTAGCTATGATCTCTCCCGCTCGATCCCTGATGCCAGCGCAACAGATCTCGAACCTTGTAGGATATTCACAACACCACACTCTTGCGCACGCAGCCGTGACCATGAACGGTAGTATGCAATCTACTAATTCCCAATGGAACAACAGATCACACTCAATTATAGTTGGTAGATTCGAACACAGGGTAATTCTAGAGGTTCTATAAAGAAACAACTCCAAAATATTTTAACGTGGTCTAAACCCTAACTTGTGACGGCTACGGAGGTTTATATGGGGGCTGGGGCGTCCTCCCCTCTAAACGGGCCTAAAAACAGCCATAACTTGGCCCAAACTGACTCGGTTCGACTCAAGCTGATACATACCGACCCATATATGGGTTCGGCGTTATTGGCACGCTATCCAAACGTTGTGGAACACCTCAAACATGTAATTCTTGGTGCGCCATCTCTCACTCTTGCTCATACGTGATTTCCTCATTACCTCCTAATGCGCATGCCTCCCGCTCCTACCTCGCGCACTTGTTGATATTGGAAATCAGCGCTTGTCCTTCTTGTTGCAACTCTCCTCCTCCTCGCGCAACGCTTGTGTTATCAATAAACCTGATCATACAAAGATGCATAGACTAGGTAGTATAAAGTTCTCATTAAGTAAAACATCAGGTTCAATTAAGAGTGAATTCACCTGTTGGTCAATCAGCTTTGCACGAGCTCTTGTAATGGGTCCAATCCTGATTTCATTGGACTTGTTCTTTGCAGCAACATCTTCATTGTGAATAGGAGTAGGAGATAGTGGAATAGTATGGATGTCCTCATCAGTGATCATTGACGGAGAGAGTTGCCACAACCTTGCTAGCACCGAGTTGTGTGAGAAGCTCAACCTCACCCTCCATCCGCACAAGCACCCCTACCACATGCAATGGCTAAGTGACCAAGGGTCCATGAAGATCAAGCATACCGTATCGGTCTTCTTCGCCATTGGCCCTTAGAAAGACACGGTTGAGTGCGATGTGGTTCCTATGACAGTTTGCCACATGCTTCTTGGTCGACCATGGAAATTTGACAAGTATGCTCTACATGATGGTCGCACCAATGTATACACCTTCAAATGGCTCAAAAAACATGTGTTCTGCAACCAATGACTCCTAGCCAAATAATTGCGGATAATGCAAAGGCTTTAGTGAGGTGCAAAGCACAACACCTCTTTGTGAGAAGAGGGGTGAGAGAGAGAACCACCTCATTGCCAAACTCGAGTGGAAAAAATAAGAGTGTTCTCCTTGCCACCAAATGTGAGATGAGAGATGTTCGGAACAACCCATCCATCTTGCACTATGTCCTCCTTTGCAAGGGACTAGCGCAAGGAACTAATGAATTAACCAATGTTCCTCCATCTTTGATGAATGTTTATCAGGAATTCAAGGACGTGTTCCCCGAAGAGCTCCCACACGGTCTACCTCCTCTTCACGGCATCGAACATCGCATTAACCTCATCCTCGACGCACCACTTCCCAACCGTGTCGCTTACCGCACGAACCTGGAGGAGACAAAGGAGATTGAACGTCAAATCAACCAACTCGTATCCAAAGGTTTGATCCAAGTTAGCACTAGTCCAAGTGCCGTACCCGTGATTCTTGTTCCAAAGACAGATGATACGTTATGGTTATGCATGGACTGTCATCCAATCAATGCTATCACTGTGCGTTATCAACATCCCATACCACGTCTCGATGACATGCTTGATGAGTTGTGTGGAGCCACTATTTTTCAAAAATTGATCTTCGTAGTGGTTACCATCAAATACGCATGGCTGAAGGTGATGAGTGGAAAACCGCCTTCAAGACCAAACTTGGTCTCTATGAATGGTTGGTTATGCCCTTTGGTTTATATAATGCCCCATCCACCTTCATGCGCCTTATGAACCAAATCTTACGTTCTCTCTTGGAAAAAGTGTTGTCTATTTCGATGATATTCTTGTTTATAGCAAATCAATTGAGGACCGTATAACACATGTCAAGGAAGTTTTGCAAATCCTTCGATATGAAAAGCTTTATGCTAATCTTCCCAAGTGCACTTTTGCTAAAGACAAGTTGATTTTTCTTGGATTTGTCGTTTCTTCAAAAGGCATTGAAGTTGATGTTTCCAAGGTTAAGGATATACGAAATTGGCCCATCCCAACAAATGTGAGTGAACTCTGAAGTTTTCATGGGTTGGCCGGTTTCTATCGTCGCTTTGTGGAAGACTTTTCGACCATTGCTTGTCCTCTCAACGAGTTGACGAAGAAGAATGTCACCTTCGTATGGGGCAAAGCACAACAAAAAGCTTTTGATGAACTTAAAAAGAGGCTCACCAAAGCACCTCTCCTTGCATTACCGAATTTCACAAAAACTTTTGAGATAGAGTGTGGTGCTAGTGGTATTGGCATTGGAGGCGTCCTTATGCAAAACGGACGTCCTATAGCCTACCATAGCGAGAAACTTGATGGTGCTCGCCTTAATTATCTGATTTATGACAAAGAGCTTTTTGCCTTAGTTTGTGTTCTTCAAGTTTGGCAACACTACCTATGGCCCAAAGAATTTATCATACATTCCGACCATGAGTCGTTGAAGTATCTCAAAGGCCAAGCCAACTTGAATAAGAGACACGCTAAGTGGGTTGAGTTTATGGAGTCTTTTCCGTACATTGTCAAGTATAAGAAGGGCAATGATAATGTAGTTGCGGATGCTTTGTCTCGAAAACACACAAACCTTCTTACTCGACTCGAAGTCAGCATGTTGGGTCTTGAGGAAATAAAATCTTTGTATGCTTCTGACCCGTTCTTTGAACCGATTTTCGCAAAGTGCTCCATTTACAAAGGAGTTGATGATTTCTATTTGCATAAGGGCTTTCTATTTAAACAAAACAAGCTTTGCATTCCGAAGTCCTCGCTCCAACTTTTGCTTCTCCAAGAATCTCATGGTGGAGGCCTCATGGGTCACTTTGGCCATGACAAGACATTGGACGTGCTCTCTACTCACTACTTTTGGCCCAAGATGTAGCGCGACATGGAGCGCTACGTTCAATGATGCATGACATGTGTTCATGCTAAGTCACAAGCTAACCCCTATGGTCTTTATATGCCATTGCCTATTCCTCAATACACCTTGGTCCGACATTAGCATGGATTTCTTGTTAGGATTGCCTAGAACTAAGCATGGTCATAACTCTATATTTGTTGTCGTGGATCGCTTTTCCAAAATGGCACACTTCATGCCGTGCCATAAGACCGACGATGCTTCACATGTTGGAAATCTATTTTTTAGGAAAATCGTCCGTCTTCACGGTGTGCCAAGGACAATCGTCTCCGACCGCGACGTCAAATTCATGAGCTACTTGTGGAAGACCCTCATGGCCAAACTCGGCGTCAAGCTCCTCTTCTCATCCGCCTCACATCCTCAAACTGATGGCCAAACCGAAGTTGTCAACCGAAGCCTCGGAACTCTCCTTCGTGTGTTGATCAAGAAAAACCCGAAGGATTGGGAGGAATGCATTCCACACGCCGAGTTCGCCTACAATCGAGCCAAGCACTCAACAACCAAGATGAGTCCATTCATGATCGTCTATGGTTTCGAGCCCCTCACCGCGCTCGACATCCTACCACTACCTCTCCATGAGCGCACGAACATGGACATCGAGAAGCGCGCACAAGCTATGAAGACGCTTCATGAAGAAACAAGAGCTACTATCAAACAACAAGTCCTTCGCCAAGCTTCAAGGTTAAACAAGGACAAGAAGGAGATGATCTTTGAAGAAGGTGATCTTGTGTGGATACACCTAAGCAAGGATCGCTTCCCCACGGAACGTGACTCCAAGCTCAATCCAAGAGGAGATGATCCCTTCAAGGTCCTCAAAAGAATCAACAACAACGCCTACATCATCGACATACCGACCTCCAAGTATCTTGCAAGCAATACATTCAATGTCAAGGACCTTTCACCATACCATGGAGATGTTCAAGATGATATCCATGAAGAGTTGAGGACGACTCTTTCCCAAGGGGGGAGCTGATGCAGCCTATCCTACGGACGCTCCTACATCTACACCAACAAGTACCCCAAGTGGAGCCATGACTTGTGCTTGAGCCAAACTCCTACAAGCTAAGGTGAACTCGCTCCTCTCCTTGTGCCAATTTGATACTTCCTTCGATGGTGTGCTACTTCATGCAACTACCCTGTGCATCATCAGGTACGAAGCCTCAACACACCCCAAGGACCCAAGGATGGAGAACAAGGAGCAGAGCGTGAAACAGAAGCCGCTGGAGCTGCTCAGACCAGAGTCAATGATCTGCGTACACCGGAGTCTCCTGCCTGCCAAAGTCTCCGGCCTGAAGACCCTGGAGACTCCGGCCTATCCTCCGGTCTGACCCCCGAACCAGGCTCTAGGACAATCTGTATGCCCCTCCGGTGGTTGGTCCGGAGACTACTCCGAAATCTCCAGCCTAGACCGGAGTCTCCGGCCTACACACCGGAGTCTCCGGACCGACCGTTGCCAGGCATGTAAAAGGCCTTTGGGCCTTCGGCCCATGTACCCCTTAGTCCATCTAGAACTTGTGTTTTATTCCTAAAGTACCCCTGACTGTGTGGTTGGCCTATATATAGTCCCCCACGTATATTGTAAACCCTAGGCATGATATTTGAAATTAGTGGAAACCCCGTGTGGATCTATCTAGTTCTTGCCTCATGCTCCTTTGACAAAGGAGCACCAAATATCCCAAACCTCGTTGGAATTTGCATCATGGCTCCGCGTTGTACAAGGCCTAGGCATCGGAGTCCCTTTGCCTAGACGTCAAGATCTCACCGAGTCTCCCATCTCGTCATGCCGGTTCGAGAGAGAGTCCTCCGCCTGAAGCCGATCCTAGGGATTGCGCCGGACCGGTCACCGCCGGCGTGAGCTATTGGTGTGTACCGTGGTTTTGTGTGTGTGTGTTCATCGCGTTCTTCATGCGTGAGTTCATCGTGTTCATCCTTCCCTCCTCTCCCCGCACTTCATCCTTGATTTGAGTGGGATTCGTGAAAGATGGGGCCACCCTAGAGGTTTGCCCTCAACACGAGGTTAAAGGACAAGGTCCGCCGAGGCAAAGACAGGTCAAAGCATGAGCTGGCCTAATCATAGAAGGACCAGCCAGGTTACGACCGGGTCACCTTGAGCTAGAAAGCACTGGCAAGACTCGGCCGACATACATAGTTTGTCGGCATGAGGAAGAAACCATTTTCTCTTTATAGGTACCAACTTGGTCGGGTTAACTAGACCTAGGACGAGTCAAGAGATGGCTTATGCGAGAAGGAAGGAATCATCCCCAAGGTCAGCGCTTTTCTCTCTCTACTAGGTTTTCATGTAGAGACAAGCGCTAAAGACAAATGATAGAGAGACAGAAGCATAGCATAGGCTCACATGTGTGACAATGTTACCGCCAACGGGCAGACAACATGACCTCTGAAGTATTGCCGCACAGAGGATGGCGACATACGAAAGAGGAGCACTGCTTTGCTATTTCGGGAAGAGCATCTCTAGAAAATATACCGGGCCACGTAAGCCCTAGATGTAACCTGGCCACCCTTTTATAAGGTGAACCAGGGCCTCCAAGGGAGGGGTCGGTCTTTTTGCTAAGGGAAGAACCCTAGAGAGAGTAGAGAGGAGGAGCACTTCATCTTCTTCCTCTAAAAGATATTGCTCAAGGAGCACCTGTATTAGCCCATTGATCGTAATATAAGATCTACAAACAATTCATCATGTGTTGTGTTGATTCTATCTTTTGTGTGTATATTCACTAGACTATCCCTCCCCGGATACCACTAGTGCCACATTGGGCCCATCTTTAGCCTACCCATGGAATCTACCATGACACCACCACGACAGTTGGTGCCTACTGTGGGGCCTACAGCGGTACTAGCTAGAGTCAAGATCCGAACAAGAAACTTCATCATCACCAGGGAGCGCATTGTCTCTAGGCTGGTGCAGCGGTTCAGCATGCTAGACTTCATCAGCGACAACACCCACAACATCGGCAAATGCCCGCCTCCGTGCAACAGGCTCTTCCTCAACTTTGGCACCCACAAGATCTACATCAGTATCGACGAGTCCTGCATGCACCCACAACACGTCGTCGAGGGAGGAGAACCTCCTCTTAGCGTGACTTATGGTCTGCGTGTCACTCGCCCCACTAGCTGCACCGAGGTGATGATGACTGCACCTAACGTGGGAACAAGCAAAGATCTGGCGGAAGACCCGGAGACAACTCCAAAGGTACCTAGGGCTCGAGGTCCTTCGCAAGAGTGACCACAGAACATACTGCAACAAGCAATAGAAAGCCAAACTACTCCTGTAGCTCCCATAGTTGATTTGGCTTAGGCACAGGCCGAGCAAACTCAGCAGGAAATACTAGAAGGTGCAAAAAAGGTAGCCATGACTCAGTAGTCATTGAACATCACGTTGCATGAGTACGCCAAGGCAAACAAGATTATTACTAGTCCCACACATTTGGATGGAGTGAAGATTAGGGGTAGAAACCTCATCAATGAGATAGATAAGGAATATGTTCCTAGGCCAGGGGAATCAGCTAACCCCATGTCAGCAGGTCTGCCGAGGTATAACATCCCGGCAAAAAACCTCAGGGCTGCAGATGCAGCAGCATCCGAATTAGAAGGTCTAACCAGTGAAGCCCGGCAAAGGAACCAAGAAAGAGTTATTGAGTTAGTAAAAATTGCAAACAAGTAGAATGAGGAATTTCTCAAGGAAAACCCAACAAGGGTAGGGGTTCCCGTGTTGTTCAATCGGTAGGGGGCGCTCTAAAAAATCATCTAGGGAAGCATCCTCACCTATAGCGGGCCAATGAAGAGAGGAGGTAGTAACCTTGGGGAGAAAAAACAAGCAGATGGTCCCATATGACCCGGCAAGGGCAGGGAAAGGAAAAGAAATACCATGTGATGAGGATCGGCATAGTGCCAGCCTAGGTGAAGGTGGAGGAGGAAACCACGTCCAAGTCCATGCAGGTCAGGGAAACTGCTGGGTACGGCAATGCCGGATAGCGTAACTCAGCAGGAGTTGGATAGAACCCACCTCGGCAGCACCATCAATAGTATATACCTAGGCAAGAGCAAAGTGCGGGCCTACCGATGCAACAACAATATGTTCATCCAGGTCAAAACAAATATGATGATGGTTATTCAGCGATGGCCAATGCCAGGATTCCCAAGCCGGATCAACATGTGATAGGATCAAGGATGGAAACAGGAACTTATAGCCAGATGATGCAAGATTGGAGCTGCCCTAGATTTATAGGTTGAAATGATGGAGGGACAAGGTCCTCCGGGTCCAACATGATTTGGACCTCAGATTATGAGAGAACCTGCAGTGCCGAACTTCTAATTGGCCAGAGGGACAAAGACATATGACGGTAGTACCAAGCTAGAAGATTTGTTTATTGATTATGCCACCGCAGTGAACATTGGGACGAGTAATTTGAGATTGGTGGTGAGATATATACCTCAGATGCTAGAGGGACCATCAAGAGTCTGGCCTAATAATCTGCCAGCATGGAGTATCAACTGTTGGTTAGATTCTGCGGAGATGTTTATCAGCAATTTTACTAGTACATACAAGAGGCCGAATAGGCCGCAGCAACTGGCAATGTGTAGGCAAAGGCCGAATGAGACAAACCACGAGGTTCTAACTTGGTGGTGCAACATGTGCAACTCATACGAAGGAGTAATCAAGTCACAAGCCATTTCCTAGTTTGCACAGGGGTGCAGGTATGAAAGTATGTTCTGCTAAAGATTGAAAAGACATATGCCAACTACTTTGGCTGAGAGCAATTAGAATCGCCGACACATATGCATTAGGGTGACCCAACGCAACCTCAACGAGTCAAATGAAGAATATTACCCCCGTGATGGAGCCGAGTCATCCCGGCGAAATGATATCCGGGGTAAGAGGAGAGATGAAAGACCGGATTACATATATGGCTCACATTAGGTTGTTGCCGTGGACCAAGATCAACCCGGAGCTAGGAATAGCCAGCGACAAAAGAGTGGTGGCCAACCGTGGTCATAGAAAAATGATTGTAAGAAGCCTTGGACCAGTGAACAGAAAAAGCAATGGCAAGAAAGGAAAGATAGGCCGTGATGAGGACATCCCTACAATTACACCTACCCCAATGATTACTGAAGATGCTACAACTGTCGCAAGACAGGATCAGTCCAATGAGATTAGAATTGGACCTATTACAAGAGCTCGTGCTAAGCTACTAGAACAACAGGTGAATTTACTCCTAAACGAATCTGGTACTTTGATTTATGAGAACTTTATACTGCCTAAGTCTATGCATTTATGTATGATCAGGTTCGTTGGAGAAACAAGCATGGCGCGAGGAGGAGAAGGGCTACACGAGAAGCCCAACATGATGATCGCCCAAGGATGCGCGAGGGAGGAGCGGGAGGAAGGCGCAAGAGAAGATCATCAAGACGGATGCAAAAAGATCTGCCACGACCGGAGTGTCCGGCCAGTTCCACCCGGACTGTCCGGCCTGGTCGAGAGGCAAACTGGCGTGGACATTCTGTCTGCCAGTTCGGATACTACCCGGACACCACCTGGAAACTTCAAAGTTTCCGGCTAGACCGGACTGTCCGGCACACTTCACCTGGAGTGTCCGGACTGTCCGGCCGATTTCGACCGGAGTGTCCACCCGCCGACCGAATCTGGTACGAGTCGGTTTGTATCAGTTTGAGTCGTTTGCATTTAGTTTTGGTTTCTGGCCGCCCCAGCCACCCTTATAAGCCCTGGGACGACCTCTAGTTAGGGTTTAGACCATGTTAAAATATTTTGGAGTTTTTTCTTTCATAGAACCTCTGGAATTACCCTGTGTTCGAATCTACCAACTATAATTGAGTGTGATATGTTGTTCCATTGGGAATTAGTAGATTGCATACTACCGTTCGTGGTCACGGCTCCGTGCACAAGAGTGTGTTGTTGTGAATATCCTACAAGGTTCGAGATATGTTGCACTGGCATCAGGGATTGAGTGGGAGAGATCATAGCTACGCACTAGTTATCTACCATCCACCATCATCATCGCCATCCGCTTACTGAGAAGATCGGGCCACCCCATATCATCTTGGTATCAGATTTCTAGTGTTGCCTCGGTAAGCATCCACAAATCCATCCATAGATTAGAGAGTGTTTTTCGTCCTATACAGAAAAAGCCTTACAAAAAGATTTGACATAGACTAGATTGCTTCGTTTTCGAGTTTTAGTTGCTGATTGTATCTTCTCGTAGATCCGATCTGCAGGTTTTCCCCGTAGGAGTCTTGTTTCCGTTAGTGTCTAGGTTTAGGGTTTGATCTTGTTTTCCGCTGTTCCCACCGTTACCGTTTCCGCAAGTCATTATCATTTTTTTCCGAGTCCACATAGCGTACTTTTGTTTGCATACCATAGACACAGGCTATCTACAGCATCTGTGCCTAGGAACATACCCACGAGACTAGTATCTTTGCTCCGACAGGCTGCTCATTAGGTTTTTGAAGTGCAGAAATTTTCAACAGGCAAAACCGGACTATCCGGCCGAATCACACCAGACTATCAGCCCAACCGGAGTCTCCGGCGCATATCAACCGGACTATCCGGCCCAGTTCTGTTATACGTTGCTGTACTCGTTTGCATTGAGTAATATAGTTCAAAAAAGAGAAAAGAAAGAGAAAAGAAAAGAGAATCAGTATTAAAAAAAAGAGAGAAAGAGCTACAAGCCTGACAAAAAGAGATATCAAAGTGTGCAATATTGGAGGCCTTGTTGTGTATAGCACTAGTAGATTGAGCAATCTTGTCCCTGTTCTATTTGAGCTATTACTAGCGTCTCTCTTGTGCATTGCAATATTCCTTTTCATAAGTTGCTTTGCCACGTTTATCTCCACTGTGTGTGTTTCTTGGGTATTTGTACGATCAGCACTAGGACTTATTTGCGGTGTAGATAGGATACCATACCTATAGCTCCACCTTAAATAACCTGTTTGCCCTGCGATTGTCTCTATACCTTTGATATTCACTTCATCACATCAAGTGCATCAGTCTTTGATTTCGTTTGGTAGAGCATCTCTATTCACTTTGGAACGGTAAGATCTCCTTTCTTATTAGTTGTGAGTGAGTTGTGAGAGTTTCCACCATACAAATTCTGATTTTTGCACTAACCTACTAATCATGTCTACTAGTGATGATGATGTTGTGTTGCAGAAAAAGAAGGATGAGGAGCTCGTCAATTGGCGTGAATCTGAGGCTTTGAAATTGTTGAGGGCAAACCACTAGGGTGGCCTGATCTTTCACGATTCCCTTTCAAATCGAGGGTGGAGTGCGGGGGAAGGAGGAAAGGATGAACACGACGAACACACGCACGAAGAACGCGATGAACACACACACGCAAAACCACGATAAACACCAATAGCTCACGCCGGCGGTGACCGGTCGGGCGCAATCCCTAGGATCAGCGTCGGGCGGAGGACTCTCTCTTGAGCCGGCATGGCGAGATGGGAGACTCGATGAGATCTTGACGTCTAGGCATAGGAAAACCGATGCCTAGGCCTTGTACAACGCGGAGGCACGATGCAAACTCCAACGAGGTTTGGGGATATTGGTGCTCCTTAGTCAAGGAGCATGAGGCAAGAACTAGATAGATCCACAAAGGGGTTTCCACTAATTCCAATATCATGCCTAGGGTTTACAATGGAGGTGGGGGTCTATATATAGGCCAGCCACAAGTTCAGGGGTAATTCAGGCATTAAAGTAGAGTTCTGGGCGAAGTAGAGGGGTACATGGGCCATAGGGCCCATCTAGGCTCGCAGGCCCATCACTTGGGCCGGACAGTCTGGGTCGGCACGGCCGGACAGTCCGGGAAGGGCGGACACTCCGGGTGGTGTCCGGGGAGTGTCCGATTTGACCTTCTGAATGTCCACACCAGGTCCGGGCTCGGCCAGGCCGGACACTCCGGCTGAGTCGGGCCGGACACACTCCGACTGGATTCGGGCGGACACTCCGGCGGCTTCAACTCAGGTGCAGCTTCAGGGCTCGGGGGTCGACACGGTGGGGGCTCGTACCTGATGATGCACAGAGTAGAGGTATGAAGTAGCACGCCATCCAAGGAGGTATCAAATTGGCACGAGGAGAGGAGTGAGTTCACCTTAGCTTGCAGGAGTTTGGCTCGGGCACGAGTCATGGGTCCACTTGGGGGACTTGTTGGTGTAGATGTAGAAGCGTCCGTAGGACGGGCTGCATCAGCTCCCCCCTTGGGAAAGAGTCGTCCTCGACTCTTCATGGATATCATCTTGAACATCTCCATGGTAGGGTGAGAGATCCTTGACATTGAATGTATTGCTTGCAAGGTACTTGGAGGCCGGGATGTTGATGATGTAGGCGTTGTTGTTGATTCGTTTGAGGACCTTGAAGGGACCATCTCCTCTTGGCTTGAGCTTGGAGTTACGTTCCTTGGGGAAGCAGTCCTTGCTTAGGTGTATCCACACAAGGTCACCTTCTTCAAATATCATCTCCTTCTTGTCCTTGTTTAACCTTGAAGCTTGGCAAAGGACTTGTTGTTCGATAGTTGCTCTTGTTTCTTCATGAAGCTTCTTCATAGCTTGTGCGCGCTTCTCGACGTCCATGTTTGTGCGCTCATGGAGAGGTAGTGGTAGGATGTCGAGCGCGGTGAGGGGCTCGAAACCATAGACGATCATGAATGGACTCATCTTGGTTGTTGAGTGCTTGGCTCGACTGTAGGCGAACTCGGCATGTGGAATGCATTCCTCCCAATCCTTCAGGTTTTTCTTGATCAACACACAAAGGAGAGTTCCGAGGCTTTGGTTGACAACTTCGGTTCGGCCATCAGTTTGAGGATGTGATGCGCATGAAAAGAGGAGCTTGACGCCGAGCTTGGCCATGAGGGTCTTCCACAAGTAGCTCATGAATTTGACGTCGCGGTCGGAGACGATTGTCCTTGGCACACCGTGAAGACGGACGATTTCCCTAAAAAACAGATTTGCAACATGTGAAGCATCGTCGGTCTTATGGCATGGTATGAAGTGTGCCATCTTGGAAAAACGATCCACAACAACAAATATAGAATCATGACCATGCTTAGATCTAGGCAATCCTAACACGAAATCCATGCTAATGTCGGACCAAGGTGTATGAGAAATAGGCAATGGCATATAAAGACCATAGGGATTAGCTTGCGACTTAGCTTGAACACATGTCGTGCATCGTTGAACATAGCGCTCCACATCACGCTTTATCTTGGGCCAAAAGTAGTGATTGGAGAGCATGTCCAATGTCTTGTCGCGACCAAAGTGACCCATAAGGCCTCCACCATGAGATTCTTTGAGAAGCAAAAGTTGAAGCGATGACTTCAGAATGCATAGCTTGTTTTGTTTAAAAAGAAAGCCCTTATGCAGATAGAAATCATCAACTCCCTTGTCATTGGAGCACTTTGCGAAAATTGGTTCAAAGAACGGGTCGGAAGCATACAAAGATTTTATTTCCTCAATACCCAACACGTTGATTTCAAGTCTCGTAAGAAGGCTTGTATGTTTGCGAGACAATGCGTCCACAACTACATTATCTTTGCCCTTCTTATACTTGACAATGTACAAAAAAGATTCCATGAACTCAACCCACTTAGCGTGTCTCTTGGTCAAGTTAGCTTGGCATTTGAGATATTTCAACGACTCATGGTCGGAATGTATGGTAAATTCCTTGGGCCAAAGGTAGTGTTGCCAAACATGAAGGACACGAACTACGGCAAGAAGCTCTTTGTCATAAATCGGATAGTTAAGGCGAGCACCATCAAGTTTTTCGCTATGGTAGGCTATAGGACGTCCGTTTTGCGTAAGGACTCCTCCAATGCCAATACCACTAGCATCACACTCTATCTCAAAAGTTTTTGTGAAATCCGGTAAAGCAAGAAGAGGTGCTTCGGTGAGCCTCTTTTTAAGTTCATCAAAAGATTTTTGTTGTGCTTTGCCCCACACGAAGGTGACATTCTTTTTGGTCAATTCATTAAGGGGACAAGCAATGGTTGAAAAGTCTTTCACAAAGCGACGATAGAAACCGGCCAACCCATGAAAACTTTGGAGTTCACTCACATTTGTTGGTATGGGCCAATCTCGTATGTCCTTTACCTTGGAAACATCAACTTCAATTCCCTTCGAAGAAACGACAAATCCAAGAAAAATCAACTTTCTTTAGCAAAAGTGCACTTGGGAAGATTAGCATCAAGTGTTTCATGTCGAAGGATTTGCAAAACTTCCTTGACATGTGTTATATGGTCCTCAAGTGATTTGCTATAAACAAGAATATCATCAAAATAGACAACAACACTTTTTCCAATGAGAGAACACAAGATGTGATTCATAAGGCGCATGAAGGTGGATGGGGCATTTGATAAACCAAAGGGCATAACCAACCATTCATAGAGACCAAGTTTGGTCTTGAAGGCGGTTTTTCACTCATCACCTTTAGCCATGCGTATTTGATGGTAACCACCACGAAGATCAATTTTCGAAAAAAATAGTGGCTCCACACAACTCATCAAGCATGTCATCGAGACATGGTATGGGATGTCGATAACGCACGGTGATAGCATTGATTGGATGGTAGTCCATGCATAACCGTAACGTATCATCCGTCTTCGGAACAAGAATCACGGGTACGGCACTTGGACTAGTGCTAACTTGGATCAAACCTTTGGAGACGAGTTGGTTGATTTGACGTTCAATCTCCTTTGTCTCCTCCGGGTTCGTGCGGTAAGTGGCGCAGTTGGGAAGTGGTGCACCAGGGATGAGGTCAATGCGATGTTCTATGCCGCGAAGAGGAGGTAGTCCATGTGGGAGCTCCTCGGGGAACACATCCTTGAATTCCTGCAAAACACTCATCAAAGATGGAGGAACATTGGTTAATTCGTTAGTTCCTTGCGCTAGTCCCTTGCAAAGGAGGACATAGTGCAAGATGGATGGGTTGTTCCGAACATCTCTCATCTCACTTTTGGTGGCAAGGAGAACACTCTTCGTTTTTCCACTCGAATTTGGCATGTGGCTCTCACTCACTATGAGGTGGTTCTCTCTCTCACCGCTCTTCTCACAAGTAGGTGTTGTGCTTTGCGCCCTCGCTAAAGCCTTTGCATTGTCCGCAATTATTTGGCTAGGAGTCATCGGTTGCAAAACACATGTTTTGTTGAGCCATTTGAAGGTGTATATATTGGTGCGACCATCATGTTGAGCAGCCTTGTCAAATTGCCATGGTCGACCAAGAAGCATGTGGCAAACTGTCATAGGAACCACATCACACTCCACCGTATCTTTGTAAGGACCAATGGCGAAGGAGACCGACACGGTATGCTTGATCTTCACGGACCCTTGGTCACTTAGCCATTGCACGTGGTAGGGGTGCTTGTGTGGATGGAGGTTGAGGTTGAGCTTCTCACACAACTCGGTGCTAGCAAGGTTGTGACAACTCCCTCCGTCAATGATGACCTTGATAGATTTGCCATTGATGCTGGCTCGTGTTTGGAAGATATTGGAGCGTTGGTCTTCAAGCTCTTGTGCTTCAGTGGTCAAGATTCTTGTGACGACAAGCGATGGACTTGCATCATGTTCACACATGAGGAGTTCTTGATCATTTTCCGCTCGTTGCCTTGCCGTTGCTTCCTTGACACGGGCATCAAACACATCTTCACTCAAGTACTCTTCATCACCATTGTCATGGATGAACAAGACTTTCTTGTTTCCACATTCAACCGATTTGTGTCCTTTACCTCCACACTTGTAGCACTCACCGTTGAAAGGTGTATCACTCTTTGCTTGCTTGCCACTTGGGGGCAGTTTTCCTTGAGGTAGTGTGGGCTTGAAGGAAAGTTTGGAGGTACTTGAGGAACTACCATTGAAAGTTGTTGGTGTAGGGGTTGAAGCTTGCTTGTAGGTGAAGTACGTCTTGGGCTTGCTGTACTTGATATCCTCTTGCACTTGACGTTCAGCCTTTGTTGCGATGTGCACAAGCTCAACCATGGTGTTGTATGTTTGGAACTCGACGATGCGCTTGATTGGATGATTCAAGCCAATAAGGAAACGTGCCATTGTTTGCTCCATGTGCTCATCAATGTTGGCGCGAATCAAGTTGAGTTCCATTTCCTTGAAGTACTCTTCCACGGTCTTTGTCCCTTGACGAAGCGCTTGAAGATTGTTGAAGAGGTCACGCGTGTAGTGCGCGGGGACAAACCGTGATCTCATGTGAGCCTTCATGTCATGCCAAGTTGTGATTGGCGGCTCTTGTCTTGCATCACGAGCAACTTGAACTTGTTCCCACCAAAGGTTGGCGTAATCATCAAACTCTAGTGAAGCCATGGCGACCATCTTCTCGTTGCTATAGTGGTGCATGCGGAAGATCTTGTCGACTTTGAGTGCCCATGAGAGGTATTCTTCAGGGTCATTGGATCCGGTGAACTTGGGCATTGTGAACTTGAGCTTGCCAAAAGTTTCTTCATCGTTGCGGTCATTGCGACGAGCTTGGTGACCTTGTTGATGATCTTGTAGTTGGGGAGGTGGAACTTGGTTCTCGCGTCCTTGTTGCGGAGCTTGCTTTTGGTATTGTTGTTGAGGAGGAGCTTGCTCTTGCTCTTGGCGCGGTTGTTGATGTTGTTGAGGTACTTGGGCCTCATGGTGGCGAAGGTGTGTAGCCTCTTGACGCGGTTGATGACGAAGAGGAGGCTCGTTCCTTGGTTGGTGATGTTGGTTAGGCACATGGGCCTCTCAGCGAAGAACATGGTCATGAGCCTCCTGACGTGGTGGGCGTCGCTCAACTTGTATCACTTGATGCTCCAAGTTTTGTTGATGTGGAGGAGGCGCCTCGTGATGACCATGGTGTCGTTGTTGACGTTCATGATGTTGATGACGAGGAGGAGGATCTTGAAGAGCTTGACGTCGTTGACGAGCTTGATTCTCCAAATTGGAGTCATCACTTGTTGTGTCAAGAATGTGCCGCGGTCGTTGGTGGTAGACTTGCGGTTGCGCTTGCGGTTCCTCTTGTGGTTGCTCTTGTTGAATCACTAGTGCCCTTGGTGATGACGGTGTGCTTCTTGCCTTGCTCGTGGCCTTGAAGAGAGGTCACCGTCATAGCTTGACGTTGCGGCGTGCCGTGGGGAAGGTACAAAGTTCGAAGAGATTCCATCTTCAACCACGGGGGCATCATTGCGTCTTGGAGCACTTTGATGTAGATCTTGTGGACGAGGTGCATGACGATGCGAAGAACTTGCAGAGCTTGATGCGCGTGAACATGGTCTTGCCATGCCATCGATGAGGCGTCGAAGATTGTCATTTGTTTCGGCGACAGAGCGTTGAAGCGCTTCATTTTGGTGGCCGAAGTTGTGATGCATTGCATGCATTTGTCGTTCGAGGCCGTCGAAGCGGTTATCGATGTTCTTGAACTCGGCTTGCGTCTCGCCAAATTGTTCATCTTGTCTCGTCTCAAGTGCTTGGCAACGTTCACGAAACTCTTGTCGAACGATGAAGTGACTTGCACGCGTCATGTACGGACCTTGATCTTCTTCTTGGGGAGGTGGTTGGCTCGTCTCACCGTGCCTATCCATCATGCAAAACACACAAGTATTGTATATGGAAGTGGCATATGGTGGTGTTAGCCTTGTACCTCACCTTGGGGATTGCACCAAACTAGAAACCACAAGTGAGAGCTATTAGCGTGCAAAGTGGAAATGCAAAGAAAACTCACACTCTCAAAAGCTTGTTGGTGGTAGGTTAGGGTTGTGGAAAGCCAAAGAACCAACCAAAAGAAAAGGGATAGTCAAAAGTGGTAAAAATCCAACAAAATTCAAGTCAAAGGTGAAGGTTAACAACTCAAAAGGGTGACGGGAACCTACGACTATGTACACACACGTGTAGAAAGTTGGGATTGACACGACTATGAAAATGAGCAAACCAAAAGTCCTAATGAAGACTAAGCTCGTTGTCGTGCCAATGCAAGGAGAGACCGTGGCTCGTTTGCAAAGAGGAAAAATGAGCAACGGATTTGTGCACTTGCCTTGGGCTCTCTTCTTTCTCTCTTGCTTACAAGCTTTGAGACTCTCTTTTGCAAGGGGAGACTATTTTTCTTTTGCTTTTTCTTTGTATCTCTTTTTTTGCTCTCCCTTGATGCTACCTAGTCACACTTGATATTGCTCTTGCACTCTCACTATCCAAGGACAAATGCACAATGCTCAAGAAAACACAAGATGAGCCACTCTCATGGGATAGGTACACACAAAGGAAGATGGGGGTTAACAAGGTGACGTAAGTTATACCTTCTTTGATGATGAACTTGGCGTCGGTGGTGCGGGATGATGTTCGTGGTCCGTGGTGTCGATGAGCGTGGAAGTTGATGATGCGGAAGCTTGCTGGTACTTGCTGACACGCACGCGGGACACGAGCAAACAAAGGAGATTAGCCAATGCAAAAAATGAGGCAAAATTGTCAAAACAGGCTTTACAGCCGGACACTCCGGTCTGTCTGGGCCGGATACTCCGGTCTGGCCGGACACTCTGGTCTGTTTCGGCCGGACACTCCGGTGGGTATGAGCCGGACACTCCGGCGCGGGTTTCCTGCTCATGTTCTTGAGCGGAAATCCTCGCCTTTGGGACTCAAATCCGCGAAAAACTAGCCAAATCGGGCTGGGGAAACGTAGGATAAAGCTGGACCAACTCCTTAGACAAGGTTTGGTCGGATCAAAACCACAAATAACACTCCAAATCAAGAGATCGATTCTAAGGCAAATATGGGCTGTTTTTTTTGGAGATTTTCGAATTTTTGGTGGATAGAAGAAAAATTTGTGGGGGAAATCATGAGAAACGAAGCTCTTGATACCAATATGTTGAGGGCAAACCTCTAGGGTGGCCCGATCTTTCACGATTCCCTTTCAAATCGAGGGTGGAGTGCGGGGGAAGGAGGAAAGGATGAACACGACGAACACACGCACGAAGAATGCGATGAACACACACACGCAAAACCACGATAAACACCAATATCTCACGCCGGCGGTGACCGGTCCGGCGCAATCCCTAGGATCGGCGTCTGGCGGAGGACTCTCTCTCGAACCGGCACGGCGAGATGGGAGACTCGGTGAGATCTTGACGTCTAGGCAAAGGAACACCGATGCCTAGGCCTTGTGCAAGGCAGAGGCACGATGCAAACTCCAACGAGGTTTGGGGATATTGGCGCTCCTTAGTCAAGGAGCATGAGGCAAGAACTAGATAGATCCACAAAGGGGTTTCCACTAATTCCAATATTATGCCTAGGGTTTACAATGGAGGTGGGGGTCTATATAGGCCAGCCAAAAGTTCAGGGGTAATTCAGGCATTAAAGTAGAGTTCTGGGCGAAGTAGAGGGGTACATGGGCCATAGGGCCCAGCTAGGCTCGCAGGCCCATCACTTGGGCCGGACAGTCCGAGTCGGCACGGCCGGACAGTCCGGACAGGGCGGACACTCCAGGTGGTGTCCGGGGAGTGTCCGATTCGACCTTCTGAATGTCCACGCGAGGTCCGGGCTCGGCCAGGCCGGACACTCCGGCTGAGTCGGGCCGGACACTCCGGCTGGATTCGGGCGGACACTCTGGCGGCTTCAGCTCAGGTGCAGCTTCAGGGCTCGAGGGTCGACGCGGCGTGGGCTCATACCTGATGATGCACAGAGTAGAGGTATGAAGTAGCACGCCATCCAAGGAGGTATCCAATTGGCACGAGGAGAGGAGTGAGTTCACCTTAGCTTGCAGGAGTTTGGCTCGGGCATGAGTCATGGGTCCACTTGGGGGACTTGTTGGTGTAGATGTAGAAGCGTCCGTAGGATGGGCTTCATCAGAAATCCCACTTGACACGTGTGTTTACTAACACGACAGATTCCATTGACAAGAATCTCCAAGATATGAATATGAGATTGGATCAGCATGTTGGGACGGTTGATACTATCCAAAAGCAAGTGGCTACGCTCAATGTCAATGTCACCGCTTTGCAGCAATCCATTGAGGGTTTGACAGCAGCCTTACATAGAAGGGAAGATCCTCAACATGATGATGCCTTTGATGATTTCGATGAGGGTAGCGCTGTTGACGCTGCTCCACATGTTGGCAGGGGACGTGCTATTCCCCCTGTCCATGCACCTGCTCATGGTCGTGGGTTTGCCCATCTTGGGCGTGGTCAACGTGTGCCCAACAAAGCTGCTGAAGATGGTTTGGGCAAGCCAAAATTTTCAATTCCTAAGTTTGATGGTTCCATTGATCCTGAAGACTACCTCACATGGGAGTTGAAGATTGAGAAACTCTAGCGCTTATTTGACTATCCAGAAGATAAGAAGGTCAAGCTTGCAGCATCGGAATTTGATGGTTATGCTTTACGTTGGTGGGATGCTCTTGTGCAACATAGAAGGGAGGACAATGAACTTCCTGTGATGGATTGGCGCGAGATGAAGCAAATCATGAAAGCTCGTTTCGTACCAACCAACTACTTGCAATCAGTTTTTGATAAATTGACGCAACTGAAGCAAGGCACCATGACAGTTGATGAGTACTACATGGAGATGGAGATGCTTATGCAGCGTGCTAGAATTCGTGAGTCCATTGAGATGACCATGCAGCGATTCCTAAACAATTTGAAGTTACCGATCAAGAGCATTGTTCGTCATCACAAGTATGAGACCATGAATGAGTTGTTGCATCATGCTAGAGAGGCCGAATCCCAGTTGGCAGAAGAGGCGAAGTCACGGGCTCGTTTTCCGTCCTCTAGCAAATTTTCGGCCAGGTCCACACCTTCTACAGCCGCGCCACCAGCTGCTGCTCCCTTTACACCATCGGCCAAGCCAGCAAGTACACCTTCGTTTGGTTCTAATGCTCGGAAACCCGCTGCTCCTGCTGCTAGCTCGGGTTCCAATATGTCTACTGCATGTACTCATGATGTGGTGTGCCATACTTGTGGAGGTCGAGGTCACTACAAGAAAGATTGTCCAAACAGCAAGGTTATGTTTGTTAATGAACAAGGTGAAGTAGAAAGTGGAGATGAAGCTTCTGATGATGATATTGATGACGGCGAGGTTGGTGCTGATGCTTATGTTGAGCATGCACCCACTATTGTCGTATCTTCACGTGTACTTAGTGTGCAACCGGTTGAGGAATCCCAGCATTGCAACTTGTTCCAAACAAAAGCTCTAGTTGGACCGAACAAAGCTTGCAAGGTAATTATTGATGGAGGTAGCTGCAGAAATCTTGCAAGTAAGGAACTATGTGCCAAACTGAATTTGACATACTTACCTGATCCCAAGCCATACTACATACAATGGTTGAGCAACAATGGTGAGATGAAGGTAAATCATATGGTACGTGTGAATTTTCAAATCGGGCCATACAAAGATTCTATTTATTTTGATGTGGTTCCTATGACTGTTTGTCACCTACTATTGGGTCGGCCTTGGCTCTATGATCGCCTTGTGCAACACAATGGCCGAGCCAATACATATCACTTGGAAGTCAAAGGAAAGAAGATTACTATGCAGCCAATAACACCACAAGAAATTGTGAATAATTCTCGCCAGAAGATAGAGGTGAACTTGAAGGAAGATACTACCACTCGGCGAGACTGTGTCACAACTGTTCCTGATGTAATTGAGCCTAAATTGAGCATATTGACTTATTTTATAAGCAAAACATAGCAGAAAAGGTCAAGAAAACACCCAATTTATGGATTGCCAACATATATAAAACATTTTCTTGTTCAAGTAGATTCTAGTTCATGATAATGGAGCGAAAATCATTGTTTCTAAAAGAATTCTTTCCTAACGAAAATTGAGAGAGTGCCTAGGTTATTGATATTAGCCACCAAGGAGGATATGAGAGAGTTTCGTGAGGATCCTACAGCCATGCCACCTGTGCTCATGTATAAGGGCGAGGTATTGGTTTCTAACGACATGACCCCTATTTCTCTTGGTGTCTCTTCTGTTTTGCAGGACTTTGGGGATGTGTTTCCAGAAGACGTACCCGCATGTTTGCCTCCATTGCGTGGTATATAACATCAAGTGGACCTGATTCCTGGCGCCACACTTCCCAACCGTGCACCTTACAGGACTAATCCCGAAGAAACTAAGGAAATTCAGAAGCGAGTACAAGCGTTGCTGGATAAAAGGTACATTCGTGTCTCTCTTAGCCCTTGTGCTATTCCTCTTATTTTAGTTCCTAAGAAAGATGGTACATGGCGCATGTGTGTTGATTGTAGAACGATTAATAACATCACTATTCGATATCGTCATCCTATTCCACGCTTAGAGGATATGCTAGATGAATTGAGTGGTGCTGCTGTTTTCTCTAAAATTGACTTGCGTAGTGGTTATCATCAAATTAGGATGAAAGAAGGGGATGAATGGAAAACTGCTTTCAAAACTAAATTCGGTTTGTATGAGTGGTTAGTCATGTCGTTTGGTCTTACTAATCCACCTAGTACTTTCATGCGTTTGATGAATCATGTTTTGAGAGAGTTTATTGGTCGTTTTGTGGTTGTTTACTTTGATGATATACTTATATACAGCCACACCGAATCTGAACATTGCACTCATATTAGACAAGTTTTGCAAGTGTTACGTGATAATAAACTGTATGCTAATCTTGAGAAGTGTACATTTGCAAAAGATAAGGTCATATACCTAGGATTTGTTGTTTCTAAGCATGGAGTAGAGGTAGATCAATCTAAAATTGAATCAATTCAGAATTGGCCTACTCCAATTAATGTTAGTCAAGTGCGTAGTTTCCACGGTCTCGGTGGTTTCTATAGGCGCTTTGTGAAAGATTTTAGCACCATTGATGCACCATTAAATGATTTGACAAAGAAAGGTGTTCCTTTTGTGTGGGGCACGGCCCAAGACATTGCATTTGATACATTAAAACGTTTGCTTACTTCTGCACCATTACTTGCATTACCTGATTTTTCAAAGCAATTTGAAGTTGAATGTGATGCTAGTCGTATAGGCATAGGTGGCGTTTTGATGGAAGAGGGTCGGCCTATCGCTTATTTTTCTGAGAAATTGACTGGTGCTCGTTTGAATTATTCTATCTATGATAAAGAATTGTATGCACTTGTGAGAGTACTTGACGTTTGGCAACATTATTTGTGGCCAAAGGAATTCATCATACATTCTGATCATGAAGCATTGAAATACTTGAAAGCTCAATCAAACTTGCATCGAAGATTAGCTAAATGGGTTGAGTTCATTGAGTCTTTTCCTTACATCATTAATTATAAGAAGGGAAAAGAGAATGTTGTTGCTGATGCTCTATCTAGGAAGAACATGCTATTAACCAATCTTGATGTTAAAATTCCTGGATTAGAAGCTATTTGTGCACTTTATGCAACTGACCATGATTTTGCTGAACCATATCGTTTTGTGCTCTTAGAAACGCATGGATAAGTATCATATACATGATGGATATTTGTTTCGAGCTAACAAACTATGTATTCCAGAATCGTTGTTGCGTTTGTTCTTAGTGCAGGAATCACATGCTGGTGGTTTGATGGGTCACTTTGGGCGTGAGAAGACGTTGCTCATGCTTGCTGATCATTTTTATTGGCCCAAGATGAGGCGTGATGTGTACAGATTTGTGAGAAGATGCATTACTTGCCACAAGTCGAAATCCAAGCTGAAGCCTCACGGTTTGTATACACCTCTCTCTGCACCTACTACTCCATGGGAAGACATTAGTATGGATTTTGTGCTAGGTCTACCTAAAACTCAGAGAGGTCATGATTCTATATTTGTGGTAGTGGATAGGTTCTCTAAGATGGCTCATTTTATTGCCTGCCACAAAAGCGACGATGCGTCGCGCATGTTGCTAACCTGTTTTACAGGGACATCGTGAGATTACATGGAGTACCAAAGACGATTGTTTCTGACCGTGATGTGAAGTTCATGAGCTACTTTTGGAAGACCTTATGGGGGAAGCTAGGAACGAAGTGGCTGTTCAGTACTACATGTCACCCCCAAACAGATGGTCAAACGGAGGTGGTGAATAGAACATTGTCACAGCTACTAAGGACCATGATTAAAAAGAATCTGCGGGAGTGGGAAGAGTGTTTGCCACATGTTGAGTTCGCTTACAACAGGGCTGTGCATTCAACTACTCAGCTTTGTCCTTTTGAGGTGGTGTATGGCTTCAAGCCATTAACGCCACTCGATATGTTGCCTCTGCCATTACATGAGAGAGTTGATATAGAGGCATCAAAACGTGCTGATTATGTGAAGAAAATACATGAGAAGACTCGAGAGGCTACTGAGAAGAAAGGCAAGAACATTGCTGCTGCAAGGAATCAAGCAAGGAAAGAAGTGTTGTTCGAGCCTAGAGATATGGTTCGGGTGCATCTACGCAAGGGCAGATTTCCACTACTTCGCAAGTCCAAGTTGAAGCCACGTGGTGCTGGTCCTTACAAGGTGCGAGCCAAGATTAATGATAATGCCTATTCAGTTGATATACCTATTGAGGAGTTTGGTGGTGCTAGCAACAGCTTCAACGTTGTTGATTTATCACCATATGCTGGAGAAGACCTTGGAGCGTCGAGGTCGACGCCTTTTGAAGGGGGGGGGGGGTTGATGAGGACATCCATACTATTCCACTATCTCCTACTCCTATTCACAATGAAGATGTTGCTGCAAAGAACAAGTCCAATGAAATCAGGATTGGACCCATTACAAGAGCTCGTGCAAAGCTGATTGAGCAACAGGTGAATTCACTCTTAATTGAACCTGCTATTTTACTTAATGAGAACTTTATACTACCTAAGTCTATGCATCTTTGTATGATCAGGTTTATTGATAACACAAGCGTTGCGCGAGGAGGAGGAGAGTTGCAGCAAGAAGGACAAGCGCTGATTTCCAATATCAACAAGTGCGCGAGGAAGGAACGGGAGGCAGACGCACTAGGACGCAATGAGGAAATCACGTATGAACAAGAGAGAGATGGCGCACCAAGAATTACATGTTTGAGGTGTTCCACGATGTTTGGACTGCGTGCCAATAAGGCCGAACCCATATATGGGTCGGTATGTATCAGTTTGAGTCGAACCGAGTCAGTTTGGGCCAAGTTATGGCTCTTTTTAGGCCCGTTTAGAGGGGAGGACGCCCCAGCCCTCATATAAACCTCCGTAGCCGTCACAAGTTAGGTTGAAGACCACGTTAAAATATTTTGGAGTTGTTTCTTTCATAGAACCTCTGGAATTACCCTGTGTTCGAATCTGCCAACTATAATTGAGTGTGATCTGTTGCTCCATTGGGAATTAGTAGATTGCATACTACCATCCGTGGTCACGGCTGCGTGCGCAAGAGTGTGGTGTTGTGAATATCCTACAAGGTTCGAGAGCTGTTGCATTGGCACCAGGGATCGAGCGGGAGAGATCATAGCTACGCACTAGTTATCTATCATCCACCATCACCATCGACAAGAGCTTGCTGAGAAGATCGGGCCACCCCATATCAAGATCGATCCAAAGGCAAATATGGGCTGTTTTTTGTGGGGATTTTCGAATTTTTGGTGGATAGAAGAAAATTTGTGGGGGAAATCGTGAGCAACGAAGCTCTTGATACCAATATGTTGAGGGCAAACCTCTAGGGTGGCCCGATCTTTCACGATTCCCTTTCAAATCGAGGGTGGAGTGCGGGGGAAGGAGGAGAGGATGAACACGATGAACACACACACGAAGAACGCAATGAACACACACACGCAAAACCACGATAAACACCACTAGCTCACGCCGGCAGAGACCGGTCCGGCGCAATCCCTAGGATCGGCGTCGGGCGGAGGACTCTCTCTCGAACCGGCACGGCGAGATGGGAGACTCGGTGAGATCTTGACGTCTAGGCAAAGGAACACCGATGCCTAGGCCTTGTACAACGCGGAGGCACAATGCAAACTCCAACGAGGTTTGGGGATATTGGTGATCCTTAGTCAAGGAGCATGAGGCAAGAACTAGATAGATCCACAAAGGGGTTTCCACTAATTCCAATATCATGCCTAGGGTTTACAATGGAGGTGGGGGTCTATATATAGGCCAGCCACAAGTTCAGGGGTAATTCAGGCATTAAAGTAGAGTTCTGGGCGAAGTAGAGGGGTACATGGGCCAGAGGGCCCAGCTAGGCTCGCAGGCCCATCACTTGGGCCGGACACTCCGGGTCGAGTTAGCCGGACAGTCCGGGGTGGCCGGATAGTCCGGGTCGGCGCGGCCGGACAGTCCGGGCAGGGCGGACACTCTGGGTGGCGTCCGGGGAGTGTCTGATTCGACCTTCTGAATGTCCACGCCAGGTCCGGGCTCGGGCAGGCCGGACACTCTAGCTGAGTCGGCCGGACACTCCGGGGTGGCCGAACACTCCGGCTGGATTCGGGCGGACACTCTGGCAGCTTCAGCTCAGGTGCAGCTTCAGGGCTCGTGGATCGACGCGGCGGGGGCTCGTACCTGATTATGCACAAAGTAGTGGTATGAAGTAGCACGCCATCCAAGGAGGTATCGAATTGGCACGAAGAGAGGAGCGAGTTCTCCTTGGCTTGCAGGAGTTTAGCTCGGGCACGAGTCATGGGTCCACTTGGGGGACTTGTTGGTGTAGATGTAGAAGCGTCCGTAGGATGGGCTGCATCACCTTCAGCAACCGCGACAGCAGCAACTTACATGAGCAAATGCTCAACAAATGATGTTGCCACCGCCCCGACCGAGGTATGAGAATCATGACAGAAGAGATGCAGTGTGTCAAGTGGAGAACCAGAATCAGGGGAACCGAGAAAACCCCGGCAATGATGGGAGAAATGAGTATAAGGAGCACCACCAAAGCTATTGTGTGTTTACCACGTAAGAAACTGACATGCAGAGTGTGCGACGATGATATATGGAGGTCAATGTTGTTATGCCAGCTGTGCCGAGGTACATGCATTGGTCTGACCAAGAAATCATGTGGAGTATCAAGGATCATCCCAGGCTCCTTCCGAGTCTTGGATCATGTGCTTTGGTGCTTGACCTAACTTTCATCGGGCCAAATATCAACATGAAGTTCTCCAAGGTGTTGATTGACAACGGCAGTAGTATTAACATACTATATAAGGACAACGTGCACAAGTTGGGAGTCTCAATGAATATGCTCTAGGCGATGAAGACAACTTTCCATGGTATTGTGCCGGGTTTGTCCTGTGAGCCTATTGGCAAAGTCTGAATTGATGTCTTATTTGGCACGAGAGATAATTGTCGGACAGAGAATCTGGAGTTTGAAGCTGTGGATTTGGACAGCTACTACCATGCATTACTCGGCATGCTAGGTCTTTCAAAGTTTATGGCTAGTGATCACATCAGTTACTTAAAGATGAAGATGATAGGGCCAAATGGAGTCATCACCATAGGAGGGGACTTTAGGCGCTCCATGGAGTGTGCCTCAGCTAGGTCAAACCTGGCCGAGTCATTAGGGATTACACAAGAAAAGAAAAGGATCCAAGTGGTTGTGGCACATGCTCAGTCCGTGCAACTGAATATGCCGGCTTTGAGTAACCCGCATGGGACTGTGTCGTTTCAGCCAACAAAAGATACCAAGAAGGTGCTAATTGATGGTCAGTTCCCTGAGCGCACCTTGACTATTGGTGCTGGCATTGGTGATAAATAGGAAAGCGAGCTCGTCAGCTTCCTCCATGAGAATTAGGATACCTTTGCTTGGTCCACACATTATCTTCAAGGTGTGCTGAGGGAGCTGGCTGAGCACTCTTTGCACATCAGACCCAGTGCAAAGCCGGTGAAGCAACCTCTCCGCTGCTTCACTGAAGACAGGAGAAAAGTCATTGGTGATGAGATAACTTGGCTCCTTGCAGCTCGGTAGATGCATCGAACATCGCTATCAAGTTTGGAACAGGGTAGCGCAAGCGAAGGAAAAAATCCATCATACACACATTTCTTATAATGAGAGGATGACATGTGGGGCTCAGAGGTTAGTTAAACAGTTGATGCATTGACCAGCGCTATCAACTTTGGAACAAGGTAGCGCCAGCGAAGGAAAAAATTCTAGCATACACACGTTTCTTCTAATGAGAGGATGACTTGTGGGTCCCAGGAGGTTGATTAAACGGTAGATGCATAGAGCAGCGCTATCAACTTCGGAACAGAGTAGCACGAGCGAAGGAAAATAATTTCATCATACACACGATTCTTCTAATGAGAGGCTGGCATGTGGGACCTAACAGCCTGACTAAACAGCAGATGCATCAAGCAACATTATCGAGTTAAAATCAGGGAGGCACGACCGAAAAGTATGGTCCACTAGAGACACTGACGTCCGGGACCCACACACCTCAAAAGGCTTAGGCGAGTCAACATCACGTGAGGAAACAAAAATCTTGCTTCTGCCACGTGCCAGCTGAGCTTCCTCCAAGTTTTGTGCAGGGACAAGACCACATGGTGGAGATCTTGAGGAAAGCCGAGGGCGGAGCTCCAGCTTCTCTAGGGTAGAGCAAGGCCCGGGGATGGCTCTAGAGCTCAGAGATGGTTGGTGGAGGTGAGAGGAGGGAAATGAACACAGAATGGAGGATAGGGGAGGTCTCTGGCCTTATAAACCCGAGGGGGTGGTCTAGGGTAGACATGGTCCATTTCAGACATGGGGAGGGAGTGGTGCTCAATGGTTGGCCAAGGGAGGCGGTGGAGAGAGGTGTGTGGGGTCAGGGACCAGAGGAGAGGCAAATGGGAGCCTTGTGCTGCTGGTTAGCTACTCCACTTATTTATTTGAACAAGAGAGCAAGAAGGAGAGGGGGTGGGCTAGGGAAAGGAATGGACGAGAGGGGTGGTGGAAGAGGTGTGCGTGGGACTAAGCAGGTGCAGAGAGGAGTGAGGGAAGGAGGGATGCAGATGCTATGCAATTTAAATAAGTATATATGCTAGGCTTTTCACTAATAGCTACTTCCCGTTGTCCAAGCACTAGGGGACAAAAGGAGAGGGGGCTCTGTAGTACTATCTACAGTGCACACAACTTGAGAAGGGGGTGGGATGATGTGGTCGTCAAACCAAGAGTTTGCGTGAGGTTTGATCATTTTTGCGAAGTGTTATTAGAATAGACATTATTAGTTAATTAAATTTATCTCAAAAACTCACATGTTTGAGTGATGAGGGGTGGTTGATGATGTAGGGAAAGATTAAGGGTGGGTGGATATGTTAGTGGAGATCACTAGTTTGAGTTTGAGAAGAAATCAAATTGAGAAATTTGATGTTTGGTTGATATTAGTGATCTAGGGTTTTAATACCCTCATGCCTTCTTAAGAATGCTATGCAAGGTGACTCAAGGATTCATTTGGATCATGGGGCACAAGGATAGATAGACCAAGTGAGGTAGATCATCATGTTAAAGAAAGTTGGTCTTTATCAGGTTTGGGTGCTTCAAAATATGATGCTAAGCTTTGTTGAAAATAAGGTTGTCAAAATAGATTATAAACTTGCCTACAAAACCATGAGGGTTTAAGAATCACAAGGCTTAAATTGGAACAAGGAGAGTATGGGGTGTTAGACAAGGTCGAGTAGACCACAACAATCTAAAGAGTTTTCCAAGAAAGGATGAGATAAGTTGGGAGCTTCTGGCAAAGTAGGAACGTTGATATAGTTCGAAGAAACAAATTATTTTATTGACTACAAAACTATCAAGGACAAGTGCATCCCATAGGGTTCTAGCCAAGGGAAAGAGTGTGGTTTGTAAGTGCATATGATGGTGTAAAATATGGTCCAAGTGCATTTCCAAAAAGATACTCAAGGATGGGATCTTGATAACAGTTTCAGACATAGCCAAGTTTTGACTATTTAGGGTTTTTGACCAGGGTACAAGATCTAGTGGTTTGGTGGGGTGCAAGGTTCCAAACTCATCATTAGGTGAATGATGTTGAAGAGTAGGTTAGGTATAAGGGATGCATGTTTTGAGTTGGTCTTCATTACCTTGGAAACTACAAAAGAGAAGTGCTGATAAGGAAAAAAACGTTCACTTTAATAAGTAGAGGGAAAAACTAGCTTGGGAACTAGGTAGATGTTTTCTTAGATCAAGATAAAGTGTTGGGAATAGATGAGAAAATCGCAAGGTTGAGTATAGAAGAGGCACATGGCCTGAGATTACGGTTAAGGGTTTTAACTGGCTTTCCAAGAAGTGGTCCTTATAATAAGGAGGGAGATTGGCTTACTATTAAGGGTTTGATGATTTATTCTCAAGATTTTAGAGGTTGCATTGTTGTGTTGATTGGTTACTAGAGGATGAGCCCCTAAAGTAGCTCATATCTACAAACAAGTGAGGACAGACAAGCTTACAAATAGCAGATCAAGGAAAATCATACAAACATCCCAAGACTACTACTACAAACAAAGGCAAGCTATTGGGGGGATGAACCTAGGTAGGGCAAAGCCGAGGTTAAAGGACAAGGTCCGCCGAGGCAAAGACAGGTCAAAGCATGAGCTGGCCTAATCATAGAAGGACCAGCTAGGTTACGGCCAGGTCACCTTGAGCCAGAAAGCACTAGCAAGACTCGGCCGACATACACGGTATGTCGGCATGAGGAAGGAACCATTTTCTCTTTACAGGTACCAACTTGGCCGGGTTAACTAGACCTAGGACGAGTCAAGAGATGGCTTATGCGAGAAGGAAAGAATCATCCCCAAGGTCAGTGCTTTTCTCTCTCTACTGGGTTTTCCTGTAGAGACAAGCGCTGATAGAGAGACAAAAGCATAGCATAGGCTCACATGTGTGATGATGTTACTGCCAACGGGTAGACAACATGTCCTCTGGGGTATTGCCACACAGAGGATGGCGACATACGAAAGATGAGCACCGCTTTGCTATTTCGGGAAGAGCATCTCTAGAGAATATACCTGGCCACGTAAGCCCTAGATGTAACCTGGCCACCCCTTTATAAGGTGAGCCAGGGCCTCCAAGGGAGGGGTCGGTCATTTGCGCTAAGGGATGAACCCTATAGAGAATAGAGAGGAGGAGCACTTCATCTTCTTCCTCTAAAATATATAGCTCAAGGAGCATCTGTATTAGCCCGTTGATCGTAATATAAGATCTACAAGCAATTCATCATGTGTTGTTTTGATTCTATCTTTCGTGTGTAGATTCACTAGACTATCCCTTCCCGGATACCACTAGTACACATTGGGCCCATCTTTTGCCTACCCATGGCATCTACCATGACACCACCACCACAGTTGGCGCCCACCATGGGGCCTACAACGGTGCTAGCTAGAGTCAAGATCCGGGCGGGAAACTTCATCGTCACCCGGGAGTGCATTGTCTCCGGGCTGGTGCAGCGGTTCAACACGCTAGACTTCATCAGCGATAACGCCCACAGCATCGGCAATTGCCCGCCTACGTGCAACGGGCTCTTCCTCAACTTTGGTGCCCACAAGATCTACATCAGCATCGACGAGTCATCTGTGGACCCACAGCAGGTCGTTGAGAGAGGAGAACCTCCTCTTAGCACGACTCATGGTCTGTGTATCACTCGCCCCGCTAGCTGCGCTGAGGTGATGATGACTGCACATGATGTGGGAACAAGAAAAGATCTGGCGGAAGACCCGAAGACAACTCCAAAGGTACCTAGGGCTTGAGGTCATCCGCTAGAGAGGCCATAGAACATACTGCAACAAGCAATAGAAAGCCTAACTACTCCTGTAGCTCCCATAGTTGATTCGGCGCAGGCACAGGCCGAGCTAGCGGAAATTCAGCAGAAAATACTAGAGGGTGCCAAAAAGGTAGCCGCGGATCAGTAGTCGTTGAACATCATGTTGCAGGAGTACGCGAAGGCAAACAAGATTAGTACTAGTCCCACACGTTTGGATGGATTAAAGATTAGGGGTAGAAACCTCATGAATGAGATAGATAAGGAATATGTTCCTAGGCCAGGGGAATCAGGTAACCCCATGTCAGCAGGTCTACCGAGGTATAGCACCCCGACAAAGATCCTCAGGGCTGCAAATGCAGCAGCGTCCGAATTAGAAGGTCTGACCAATGAAGCCTGGCAAAGGAAGCAAGAAAGAGTTATTGAGTTAGTAAAAATTGCAAACAAGCAGAATGAGCAATTGCTCAAGGAAAACCCAACAAGGGCAGGGGTTCCCATGTTGTTCTTTTGGTAGGGACGCTCTAAAAAAATCATCTGGGGAAGCATTGATGTAGCCCAACATACGGAAACCACCTTTGGTCCACATCATGCCACGCTAATCATCACTTCAAAGGTGAACTCCTTCCATACTTTGCCTTTCGTTGGTTATTATGCGAATGGAATCCTACTTGAGACAAATGCCCTTGATGTGACTAGGTCCATGAATATGATGCCAAGAAGATGCAGCAAGGATAGCCCTGGAGCCAAGACACCCAAGCAAGAGGCCTGGAAGAGAAGACACAAGAAGCTCCTGAAGCAGGACCGGAGTCTCCGCACCAGCAGACCGGAGTCACCGGTCTACCACGCCAAACTTCCTGTTTATGCCTTTTTTTACCCCTAGCTCATGGCTGGCCCATGTATATCGCTAGGGTTTCAAGGAGGGGGTGTGGGCATATATATAGGCCAACCACGAGCTAGGGGTAAAAAAGGCATAAATAGGAAGTTTGGGCGTTACATGGGCCAAGCCCAACTTGAGGCACGCAGGCCCATGATGCTCGGTCCGGAGACTCCGGTGTAGCGGTCTGGAGGCTCCGGTCTGGACCAGAGACTCCGGTTGATCCCCGGTTCAACCTCCGGAGGGGGTCACAGACTGTCCCAGGCGCTGGTTCGGGCTCGGTCCGGAGACGGGCCGGAGACTCCAGTGTGGTAGACCGGAGAATCCGGTCTGCTGGTGCGGAGACTCCGGTCCTGCTTCAGGAGCTTCTTGCGTCTTCTCTTCCAGGCCTCTTGCTTGGGTGTCTTGGCTCCAGGGCCATCCTTGCTGCATCTTCTTGGCATCATATTCATGGACCTAGTCACATCAAGGGCATTTGTCTCAAGTAGGATTCCATTCGCATAATAACCAACGAAAGGCAAAGTATGGAAGGAGTTCACCTTTGAAGTGATGATTAGCGTGGCATGATGTGGACCAAAGGTGGTTTCCGTATGTTGGGCTACATCAATGCTTCCCCAGATGATTTTTTTAGAGCGTCCCTACCGAAAGAACAACATGGGAACCCCTGCCCTTGTTGGGTTTTCCTTGAGCAATTGCTCATTCTGCTTGTTTGCAATTTTTACTAACTCAATAACTCTTTCTTGCTTCCTTTGCCAGGCTTCATTGGTCAGACCTTCTAATTCGGACGCTGCTGCATTTGCAGCCCTGAGGATCTTTGTCGGGGTGCTATACCTCGGCAGACCTGCTGACATGGGGTTACCTGATTCCCCTGGCCTAGGAACATATTCCTTATCTATCTCATTTATGAGGTTTCTACCCCTAATCTTTAATCCATCCAAACGTGTGGGACTAGTACTAATCTTTTTTGCCTTGGCGTACTCCTGCAACATGATGTTCAACGACTACTGATCCGTGGCTACCTTTTTGGCACCCTCTAGTATTTTCTGCTGAGTTTCCGCTAGCTCGGCCTGTGCCTGCGCCGAATCAACTATGGGAGCTACAGGAGTAGTTAGGCTTTCTATTGCTTGTTGCAGTATGTTCTATGGCCTCTCTAGCGGATGACCTCAAGCCCTAGGTACCTTTGGAGTTGTCTTCGGGTCTTCCGCCAGATCTTTTCTTGTTCCCACATCATGTGCAGTCATCATCACCTCAGCGCAGCTAGCGGGGCGAGTGATACACAGACCATGAGTCGTGCTAAGAGGAGGTTCTCCTCTCTCAACGACCTGCTGTGGGTCCACAGATGACTCGTCGATGCTGATGTAGATCTTGTGGGCACCAAAGTTGAGGAAGAGCCCGTTGCACGTAGGCGGGCAATTGCCGATGCTGTGGGCGTTATCGCTGATGAAGTCTAGCGTGTTGAACCGCTGCACCAGCCCGGAGACAATGCACTCCCGGGTGACGATGAAGTTTCCCGCCCGGATCTTGACTCTAGCTAGCACCGTTGTAGGCCCCATGGTGGGCGCCAACTATGGTGGTGGTGTCATGGTAGATGCCATGGGCCCAATGTGCACTAGTGGTATCCGGGAAGGGATAGTCTAGTGAATCTACACACGAAAGATAGAATCAAAACAACACATGATGAATTGCTTGTAGATCCTATATTACGATCAATGGGCTAATACAGATGCTCCTTGAGCTATATATTTTAGAGGAAGAAGATGAAGTGCTCCTCCTCTCTACTCTCTCTAGGGTTCTTCCCTTAGTGCAAATGACCGACCCCTCCCTTGGAGGCCCTGGCTCACCTTATAAAGGGGTGGCCAGGTTACATCTAGGGGTTACGTGGCCCGGTATATTCTCTAGAGATGCTCTTCCCGAAATAGCAAAGCGGTGCTCATCTTTCGTATGTCGCCATCCTCTGTGCGGCAATACCCCACAGAACATGTTGTCTACCCGTTGGCGGTAACATCATCACACATGTGAGCCTATGCTATGCTTTTGTCTCTCTATCATTTGTCTTTAGCGCTTGTCTCTACAAGAAAACCCAGTAGAGAGAGAAAAGCACTGACCTTGGGGATGATTCCTTCCTTCTTGCATAAGCCATCTCTTGACTCGTCCTAGTTCTAGTTAACCCGGCCAAGTTGGTATCTGTAAGAGAAAATGGTTCCTTCCTCATGCCGACATACCGTGTATGTCGGCCGAGTCTTGCTAGTGCTTTCTGGCTCAAGGTGACCTGGCCGTAACCTGGCTGGTCCTTCTATGATTAGGCCACCTCATGCTTTGACCTGTCTTTGCCTCGGCGGACATTGTCTTTTAACCTCGGCTTTGCCCTACCTAGGTTCATCCCCCCAATAGCTTGCCTTTGTTTGTAGTAGTAGTCTTGGGATGTTTGTATGATTTGCCTTGATCTGCTATTTGTAAGCTTGTCTGTCCTCACTTGCTTGTAGATATGAGCTACTTTAGGGGCTCATCCTCTAGTTACCAATCAACACCACAATGCAACCTCTGAAATCTTGAGGATAAATCATCAAACCCTAAATAGGAAGCCAATCTCCCTCCTTATTATAAGGACCACTTCTTGGAAAGCTAGTTAAAACCCTTAACCGTAATCTAAGGCCATGTGCCTCTTCTATACTCAACCATGCGATTTTCTCATCTATTCCCAACACTTCATCTTGATCTAAGAAACCATCTACCTAGTTCCCAAGCTAGTTTTTCCCTCTACTTATTAAAGTGAACGTTTTTTTCCTTATCAGCACTTCTCTTTTGTAGTTTCCAAGGTAATGGAGACCAACTCAAAACATGCATCCCTTATACCTAACCTACTCTTCAACATCATTCACCTAATGATGAGTTTGGAACCTTGCACCCCACCAAACCACTAGATCTTGTACCCTGGTCAAAACCCTAAATAGTCAAAACTTGGCTATGTCTGAAACTGTTATCAAGATCCCATCCTTGAGTATCTTTTTGGAAATGCACTTGGACCATCTTTTACACCATCATATGCACTTACAAACCACACTCTTTCCCTTGGCTAGACCCTATGGGATGCACTTGTCCTTGATAGTTTTGTAGTCAATAAAATAATTTGTTTCTTCGAACTATATCAACGTTCCTACTTTGGCAGAAGCTCCCAACTTATCTCATCCTTTCTTGGAAAACTCTTTAGATTGTTGTGATCTACTCGACCTTGTCTAACACCCCATACTCTCCTTGTTCCAATTTAAGCCTTGTGATTCTTAAACCCTCATGGTCTTGTAGGCAAGTTGATAATCTATTTTGACAACCTTATTTTCAACAAAGCTTAGCATCATATTTTGAAGCACCCAAACCTGATAAAGACCAACTTTCTTTAACATGATGATCTACCGCACTTGGTCTATCTATCCTTGTGCCCCATGATCCAAATGAATCCTTGAGTCACCTTGCAGAACATTCTTAAGAAGGCATGAGGGTATTAAAACCCTAGATCACTAATATCAACCAAACATCAAATTTCTCAATTTGATTTCTTCTCAAACTCAAACTAGTGATCTCCACTAACATATCCACCCACCCTTAATCTTTCCCTACATCATCAACCAACCCTCATCACTCAAACATGTGAGTTTTTGAGATAAATTTAATTAACTAATAATGTCTATTCTAATAACACTTCGCAAAAATGATCAAACCTCACGCAAACTCTTGGTTTGACGACCACATCATCCCACCCCCTTCTCAGGTCGTGTGCACTGTAGATAGTACTACAGATCCCCCTCTCCTTTTGTCCCCTAGTGCTTGGACAATGGGAAGTAGCTATTAGTGAAAAGCCTAGCATATATTCTTTTTTAAATTGCATAGCATCTGCATCCCTCCTTCCCTCGCTCCTCTCTGCACCTGCTTAGTCCCACGCACACCTCTTCCACCACCCCTCTCGTCCATTCCTTTCCCTAGCCCACCCCCTCTCCTTCTTGCTCTCTTGTTCAAATAAATAAGTGGAGTGGCTAACCAGCAGCACAAGGCTCCCATTTGCCTCTCCTCTGGTCCCTGACCCCACACACCTCTCTCTACCGCCTCCCTTAGCCAACCATTGCGCACCACTCCCTCCCCATGTCTGAAATGGACCATGTCTACCCTAGACCACCCCCTCGGGTTTATAAGGCTAGAGACCTCCCCTACCCTCCCTTCTGTGTTCATTTCCCTCCTCTCACCTCCACCAACCATCTCTGAGCTCTAGAGCCATCCCCGGGCCTTGCTCTACCCTAGAGAAGCTGGAGCTCCGCCCTCGGCTTTCCTCAACATCTCCACCATGTGGTCTTGTCCCTGCACAAAACTTGGAGGAAGCTCAGCTGGCACGTGGCAGAAGCAAGATTTTCGTTTCCTCACGTGATGTTGACTCGCCTAAGCCTTTTGAGGTGTGTGGGTCCCGGGCGTCAGTGTGTCTAGTGGACCATACTTTTCGGTCGTGCCTCCCTAATTTGAACTCGATAACACTGCTCGATGCATCTGCTGTTTAGTCAGGCTATTAGGTCCCACATGCCAGCCTCTCATTAGAAGAATCGTGTGTATGATGAAATTATTTTCCTTCGCTCGCGCTACTCTGTTCTGAAGATAGCGCTGCTCTATGCATCTACCGTTTAATCAACCTCCGGGGACCCACAAGTCATCCTCTCATTAGAAGAAACGTGTGTATGCTAGAATTTTTTCCTCCGTTGGCGCTACCCTATTCCAAAGTTGATAGCGCTGGTCGATGCATCTACCGTTTAACTAACCTCCTGAGCCCCACATGTCATCCTATCATTATAAGAAATGTGTGTATGATGGAGTTTTCCTTCGCTTGCGCTACCCTGTTCAAAACTTGATAGCGATGTTCGATGCATCTACCGAGCTGCAAGGAGCCAAGTTATCTCATCACCAATGAGTTTTCTCCTGTCTTCGGCGAAGCGGCGGAGAGGTTGCTTCACCGGCTTTGCGCTGGGTCTGATGTGCAAAGAGTGCTCAGCCAGCTCCCTCAGCACACCTTGAAGATAATGTGTGGACCAAGCAAAGATATCCTAATTCTCGTGGAGGAAGCTGACGAGCTCGCTTTCCTATTTATCACCAATGCCAGCACCAATAGTCAAGGTGCGCTCAGGGAACTGACCATCAATTAGCACCTTCTTGGTATCTTTTGTCGGCTGAAACGACACACTCCCATGCGGGTTTCTCAAAGCCGGCATATTCAGTTGCACGGACTGAGCATGTGCCACAGCCACTTGGATCCTTTTCTTTTCTTGTGCGATCCCCAATGACTCGGCCAGGTTTGACCCAGCTGAGGCACACTCCCTGGAGCGCCTAAAGTCCCCTCCTATGGTGATGACTCCATTTGGCCCTGTCATCTTCATCTTTAAGTAACTGATGTGATCACTAGCCATAAACTTTGAAAGACCTAGCATGCCGAGTAATGCATGGTAGTAGCTGTCCAAATCCATAGCTTCAAACTCCAGATTCTCTATCCGACAATTATCTCTCGTGCCAAATAAGACATCAATTCAGACTTTCCAATAGGCTCACAGGACAAACCAGGCACAATACCATGGAAAGTAGTCTTTGTCACCTAGAGCATATTCTTTGAGACTCCCAACTTGTGCACGTTGTCCTTATATAGTATGTTAATACTACTGCCGTTGTCAATCAACACCTTGGAGAACTTCATGTTGATATTTGGCCCGATGAAAGTTAGGTCAAGCACCAAAGCATATGATCCAAGACTCGGAAGGAGCCTGGGATGATCCTTGATACTCCACATGATTTCTTGATCAGACCAATGCATGTACCTCGACACAGCTGGCATAACATCATTGACCTCCATATATCATCGTCGCACACTCTGCCTGTTAGTTTCTTACGTGGTAAACGCACAATAGCTTTTGTGGTGCTCCTTGTACTCATTTCTCCCATCATTGCCGGGGTTTTCTCGGTTCCCCTGATTCTGATTCTCCGTTTGACACACTGCATCTCTTCTATCATGATTCTCATACATCGGTCGGGGCGGTGGCAAGATCATTTGTTGAGCATTTGCTCATGTAAATTGCTGCTGTCACGGTTGCTGAAGGGGTCCCATGTTACCTTGCTCCGGGTTACTTTGTCCTACACACGCTGAAACCACTCGCACTGCTGGGTTGTATGATTCGCCGGTTTACTCGAATTGGGCGTGTGGAACTTGCGTGGCTGATCCAACATGGCCTCATACATTTACCTCGGTGATACGGATCACACCGGTGATCCTTGAGTTTTGTCCCGATCTTTCACAGCGAGTCAACCAGGTAGGTAATCTCCCAATTACGTGATGAACGCAACCTGAAGAGAGGAACGAATTCAGCAAGCAACGTAGATAAGATCACCACGCCTCAAACCAAAATACGACAATCCTTGATGAACACAAGAACCTCCGCGACAATATCAATACGATAGATAACACGACATCGCCGTCCCCGGAGGGATACTCACCAAGCAACTCATACAATAGTTTTAGACTCAATTTCAAGATAATCCTAAAAACCATGATTTATAGGACTATATAAAGGCTGCTGGACGTCCAACATAGAGTTGGGGTCAAAACAAAATATATCTCTAACTTTCCTAACTTAAAAGGACTCTATTTGTAAACTGACAGAAAATGTCCATCGACTTGTTTCGGTTGCCAGGCACAGATCGTAATGAACCGGGAGACGTGCGGGTACCCATTGGAAAGATCTCGGAATTATGTTTCCAACAAGTACTTATTTGCTTAATTCCGAGTTGGTATGTGGAAACCACGTCCATTTCAGTTTCAGAAATTCTGTCTGACCGAATTGAACCTCCCTTCTTGGTCGCCTTCCATCTCTCGGTCGCCTTCATTTTGATGATCTTCTCTTGCGCCTTCCTCCCGCTCCTCTCTCGCTAATATCGTTCCCATGTCACTCGGCCTGATATGGGGTGGCCCGATCTTCTCAGTAAGCGGATGGCGATGATGATGGTGGATGGTAGATAACTAGTGCGTAGCTATGATCTCTCCTGCTCAATCCCCGATACCATTGCAACAGATCTTGAACCTTGTAGGGATATTCACAACACCACACTCTTGCGCACGCAGTCGTGACCACGAACGGTAGTATGCAATCTACTAATTGCCAATGGAACAACAGATCACACTCAATTATAGTTGGTAGATTCGAATACAGGGAATTCTAGAGGTTCTATGAAAGAAACAATTCCAAAATATTTTAACGTGGTCTAAACCCTAACTAGAGGTCGTCCCAGGGCTTATAAGGGCAGCTGGGGCAGCCAGAAACTGAAACTAAACGCAAACGACTCAAATTGATACAAACCGACTCAGACCAGATTCGGTCGGCGGGCGGACACTCCGGTCGAAATCGGCCGGACACTCCGGGTGAAGTGTGCCGGACAGTCCGGTCTGGCCGGAAACTTTGAAGTTTCCGGGTGGTGTCATGGTAGTATCCGAACTGGTAGACAGAATGTCCACGCCAGTTTGCCTCTCGACCAGGCCGGACAGTTCGGGTGGAACTGGCCGGACACTCCGATCGTGGCAGATCTTTTTGCCTCAGTCTTGATGATCTTCTCTTGCGCCTTCCTCCCGCTCCTCCCTCGCGCATCCTTGGGCGATCATCATGTTGGGCTTCTCTTGTAGCCCTTGATGCAACCCGTCCTGCGGACGCTACTACATCTACAACGCCGAGTCCCCAAGATCGTCGACCCACGAGCCCTGAAGTTGCACCTGCCCTGAAGCTGCCTGAGCCGGAGTGTCCGCCCGAATCCAGCCGGAGTGTCCGGCGCCACCGGAGTGTCCGACGCGACTCAGCCAGAGTGTCCGGCCTGCCCGAGCCCGGACCTAGCGTGGACATTCAGAAGGTCATATCGGACACTCCCCGGACACCACCCGGAGTGTCCGGTCAGCCCGGACTGTCCGGCCCAAGTGATGGGCCTACGAGCCAACAGCTGGGCCCTTGGCCCATGTACCCCTCTATTCCGCACCAAACCCTAGTTTTATGCCCAAACTACCCCTGAACTTGTGGCTGGCCTATAAATAGAGCCCCCACCCCCTCATGTATCCCTTAGGCATAGATGATAGACTAAAGACAACCCCCTTTGTGGAATCTCTAGTTTTGCCTCATCCCCTTCTACCAAAGGGGATCGACTATCGTCACCACCTCGTTGGAGTTTGCATCGCGCCTCCCTCGCTGTACAAGGCCTTGGCATCGGTGTCCCTTTGCCAAGACGTCAAGACCCTCTCCAAGGTATTCTTCACTCTCCACTTGGGATTGACGGGAGCACGTTGACCGATCTTTCCTTGTGAGGATTCTATCGGACCGGTGGCCACCGGTGAGAGCAATCGGCCTTGTATCGTGTGTGTTTTGCGTGTGTTCATCGTGTTCTTCATGAGGTGTGCGTCCGCTTCCGCTACCTTCTCCCTTTCCCCTCGCTTTCCCATCGATTTGACCATGAGATCCGTGAAGATCGGGCCACCCTAGAGGTTTGCCCTCATCATCTGGTATCAGCAGCTTTTGGTTGCCACGGATTTCTCCTCGATTTGGTCTTTTCCCCCATAAATTCGAAAATCCCCAAAAAATAGCCCCAATTTCGTGTTTTGGATTGATATGTGATTTGAGTGCGTTTTGGTAGGTTTTGATCCGTGGATTACTTGCTAAACTTGTTGATCTACCTTCCCCTGCGTTCCCATGGCCTAATTCCTTGATTTCCCCCATCAATTTGAGGTTTTGGTTCGAGTTTTTCCACCAAAACTCGTCCTGTTCGTGTTCTGGAACTTCTGGATCGACCGGACCAGACTGTCCGGCCAAAACAGACTGGAATATCCGCCCCACCGGAGTTTCCGGCCTACACTGACCATTACAACATCTTGATTTCGGATTGGTTCTTGACATGCCACCTTCCATGTTTTTTAGTGGTTAGTTGGTTTTGGTTTTCCGCGTGAACTTCACTTTGCTTGGTTTTGATTGCTTTCAAGTGTTGCCACTTGCACGATACTATCTTCCAAGGTAAAGTAAGGTTTGACGTTGCATCCCTAACCCTCCTACCACTTCCATATACACCACTTGGTCTTGTGAAACATGTCTAGGGACTCCGGAACCGAGGATGATTTCTATGAAGAATCCACGATGAGCCACCATGCATATGCTTCCACAAGCATGGATGACATGATGGAGCACTACACCGACAATGACTCCACATGCTTGGGTGATATGGAGTTCTACAACAACAATAACTCCCCAAGCATGGACGACTTCAAGAACGACAACGACAAGCTCCTCAAGTCGCATCGACCAAGAGGGAGCCTCCACCTCGAGAGCGCCAAGGTCCACCATCACATGGACAAGTTCGAAAGCTCCCTCAACAACTTCAAGAGCGACATGGACAACAACTTCGCCAAAACCATGAGCATGATGGCCAAGACTAATGATGCTTTGCGCTCATTACAACGCCTCACCAAGAAGAGTGCCAAGGACAAGGAGCATCGTCACGATCGTCATGTGGATGACCTAGTGCGCCATCTACATCAACCTTTGGCAAGGCACACCAATGACCTCCGTCGACACCATCATAAGGCGCCTTCAACTACTCGTGCCACCACCAAAAGGGCACCAAGAGCAAGTTCTCCCCCACGCCATCAAGCTTCACACCAAGTCTACACTTCAAGATGGAGGAAGCAAAGGCCACGTATGTGATGAAGTCGATCCGAGCACCGCTCTCGACAACAACATGAGCCTACTCCCACCACTACCACAAGATGGCGACGACAAGGTCAAGAATGGTGAGCATGGGACTTTCCCTTCACCAAAGGAGGCGCATGGAGTTGAGCACACCGAGCCTACCCCTACATGCTTGAGTGATGATGTGATACCAATCCCATGTGAGTATGAGAGCCACTTAGCCCACTTGAGTGAAAACAAGAGTGAGATGAGTGACTCCACCATACGTGAGATTGAGTGCTTCCACTTGGAGGGCATGAGTGATACACCGAATGAGTTGAGAGTGGTAGTTGATAGGTCATGTGAGACCACTTTGATTGCTAACGACTTACCCTCTACCTCTAGTATGTTTCCTCATGATGTGCTAGGTTCCATGGATCAAGAAGCACCAAGCTTGGATGATATGGGGTGACCGAGGCTCGATCTTCTCAGCAAGCTCTTGTCGATGGTGATGGTGGATGATACATAACTAGTGCTAGCTATGATCTCTCCCGCTCGATCCCTGATGCCAATGCAACAGCTCTCGAACCTTGTAGGATATCCAAAACACCACACTCTTGCGCACGCAGTCGTGACCACGAACGGTAGTATGCAATCTACTAATTCCCAATGGAACAACAGATCACACTCAATTATAGTTGGTAGATTCGAACACAGGGTAATTCCAGAGGTTCTATGAAAGAAACAACTCCAAAATATTTTAACGTGGTCTAAAAACCTAACTTGTGACGGCTACCGAGGTTTATAAGAGGGCTGGTGCGTCCTCCCCTCTAAACGGGCCTAAAAACAGCCATAACTTGGCCCAAACTGACTCGGTTCGACTCAAACTGATACATACCGACCCATATATGGGTTCGGCCTTATTGGCACGCAGTCCAAACGTCGTGGAACACCTCAAACATGTAATTCTTGGTGCGCCATCTCTCTCTCTTGCTCATACGTGATTTCCTCATTGCATCCTAGTGCGCCTGCCTCCCGCTCCTTCCTCGCGCACTTGTTGATATTGGAAATCAGCGCTTGTCCTTCTTGCTGCAACTCTCCTCCTCCTCGCGCAACACTTGTGTTATCAATAAACCTGATCATACAAAGATGCATAGACTTAGGTAGTATAAAGTTCTCATTAAGTAAAACATCAGGTTCAATTAAGAATGAATTCACCTGATAGTCATTATTGATTTGACTCAGTATTTCCTTCCAGTTCAGGCAGTCAGAATCATCATAATCCCTGTAGATATCCTCATCATCCTCCCTTTCTTCATGAAAAGCCGTCCTCGGCTTTAGGTAAGCTGAAAGTCGGAGAAACAAAAAGAACAACGTGTACGCAAAGTATATGTATATATAACATGTTGTATTATTGTTGTTCACATGAAAAGTATGTCCAGTATACATCAAGCAACTTAAATTGCAGGTATAAGTGAAGTACAAAGAATCATGATCATGGTAAAAAACAACTAAATAGATAGTCATGTTCTTCAATATTAAATTCAGTTTTCTCAAAGAAGATCTATGATCAAATTTGTGAACAAGATCAGACCAATTTAATATGTCTGAAAACCAAATTGAATCATGCCATGCTTCAACTGCGCTACTCTGATTATTATGAACATGATCATGTTGTCCAGTATGTAAAATGCAACTCAATTTGCAAATATAAGTGAAGTATAAAGCATTAGCACAACTAGACAACGAATTTTTGGATAAACACAATGAATATGAAAACTGGGGTTCTATTCTAGCAAGATTACAACGATCCAACATAGGTAAAATTACTTGTGTTGGCTGCATTATATCAACTAGACCTGACTTTCGTTTCATATTATCACAAATTTTAGCATATATCTCACAACACAAAATCGTCGACACACAACATGTATGGCTGAAAACAGCATGTTTCAGTTCAGCGATTCGATCACAAGTAATGCATATGTGATCCGCAAGAAAATTTTCATGCATGCTATATTCACCAATCAGATTGAAAGTGAAACAAGGAGAATATGTGCTAGAATTCAGAAATGAAATTTCAGAAATCTTATCCATAGCACAACTCATACTCATAGGTTCATTTAGCATGATGGAATACACAATATCAGCAGGTGGTATTCGAGCAAGTATTTCCTTATGTGTTATCAGTACGACATGATCAAAATTTGAATTTGGTAAACTATCACATGGTGCTGAAACAGTAGTGCAAGGCAAATCACAAGGAGGCTTCAGTAAAGGAATAGACTCACAATATGTCGCACATGTTGGCTGAAACTCCAAATCAGTACCAATGTCATTAACAAACTTCTCAGCTGTAGTAGGTACTACGACATCCTCCTCAAGTAACAATACCAGATTGTGTGATGCAGGTTGTAAAATAGGCGGCTCCCTTTCTTCAAAAGCAACCTGCATAGCACAAGAAACAATACCAGGAGTAGAGATGATTACATTAGGAGAAATATCCTCACATGTATTATCATCTACTGCACTGATGTTTTCTTTTTCTCTCATACTCTCAGAATGGATGCTCTCAACCTCACGTTTAGTGGAATCACATAGCTCACTTTTGATAACACTCTCACTCAGCTTGGCTATGTGGCTCTCATTCTCACATGGGTTGTAATGCACACCGTGTTCAAGATGACAAATAATAAATTGTCACCATTCATCATGACCTTGTACTTAGCAGACAAACTGAACTCTTTTGTCCTCTCCTTGCGAAGAAGATGATACTCATGAAATTTGTCGGCTGAAATCCTGAGCATAACACGCCTCTTCATGTTCCATTTGAAAGAAATCCTTCCAACAACAGGACATATTTGAGCGTCAAACCTTCTGCTCCAAGGTTCTCCCAATAGTATGTGACAAGAATCAAGTGGTATAGGAGATACATCACAACGCACAATCTCAGTATGCTCTTTAAAAGTCATAGGAACATCAGCGGTGTGTGAAATCAGCAATGTGCCATATGATGAATGCAAGAGATATGGCACCGCACGGGCACATGTGGGTAGCTACAACTTTTGTACAACTTCAACGCTGATCAAATTAATAGTAGAGTTACTATCAATGGTAATGGAAGCACATCGCTCACCAATCATCACACTATGGTGGAAAAGACCATCACCATCAAAAATACCGCATTCTTCCTTCCAAAAAGTTCCACTACAACGCCAATTGTCGATGAATTTGTAATTATATGTCTCCACATTATTTGTAACATCACCTGCCTCCATTTTCTGCATCACATCAACACTACTAGAAGACATGATTAGTACATTAGTGCAAAAATCAAAATCAGTATGGTGGAAACTCTCACAACTCACTCACAACTAATAAGAAAGGAGATCTTACCGTTCCAAAGTGAATAGAGATGATCTACCAAACGAAATCAAAAACTGATGCACTGATGTGATGAAGTGAATATCAAAGGTATAGAGAACGATCACAGGGCACACAGGGTATTTATGGTGGAGCTGTAGGTATGGTATCCTAACTACACCGCAAACAAGTCCTAGTGCTGATCGTATGATAAAGACCCACGAAAACACACACGGTGGAGATAAATGGGGCAATTGCAACTATGAGAATGAGCTCAAAAACTAAGGTATGTCGGAGGAATGCTCGTGTTGCAATGCACAAGGAGAGATGCTAGCAATGTCTCAACGAAACGGGCACAAGATTGCTAACTGAGCAGCCCGTAGAGCACTAAGCACGCTAGTCTCGTAGGATAGTTATAGACACAAAGAAAGGCTTACTAAGGCTGACAAGGATAGGTACGCTATGTGGACTCAGTAAAAAAATAAACAAAAAAAGAAAAAAAAATTTGACCTGAGAATTGGTCTCTGCCACGGCAGAAAAACGGCCTAAAATCCTGCCGCGGCAGGATGCCGGCAGTTTTTTTTCCTCTTGTACTAGCACAGACTGGTTTGTGGTAAGGCGACAGGTTCGAATTTTTTTTTTCGGAATTTTTTTTTTGTGTCACGCTAGAGCACAGACTTGTCTGCAGGTCAGGCCTGAGGCAGCGAGCCTAATTTTTTTTTTTTGCTCGCCAAGTAGTAGACAACTAGGACTCTTTACTTGGATCGGATCTGACTTGATGGTAGCGGAAAAAGATGGTGGAAAACAACTAGAACACTAGAAAACAAATCTACGAAGAACAGATCTAGATCTAATCTAATAGAGGAACGCGATCAGCAACTATTACTCGAATACGATGTAATCTAGGCTATGGCAACTCTTTTTGTGGGGCTTTTTCTGTATAGGATGAAAAACACTCTCTAATCTATGGATGGATTGTGGATTGCTTACCGAGGCAACGAGGAAATCTGATACCAAGATGATATGGGGTGGCCCGATCTTCTCAGCAAGGTCTTGTCGATGGTGATGGTGGATGATAGATAACTAGTGCGTAGCTATGATCTCTCCCACTCGATCCCTGATGCCAATGCAACAGCTCTTGAACCTTGTAGGATATTCAAAACACCACACTCTTGCGCACGCAGCCGTGACCACGAACGGTAGTATGCAATCTACTAATTCCCAATGGAACAACAGATCACACTCAATTATAGTTGGTAGATTCGAACACAGGGTAATTCCAGAGGTTCTATGAAAGAAACAACTCCAAAATATTTTAACGTGGTCTAAAAACCTAACTTGTGACGGCTACCGAGGTTTATAAGAGGGCTGGTGCGTCCTCCCCTCTAAACGGGCCTAAAAACAGCCATAACTTGGCCCAAACTGACTCGGTTCGACTCAAACTGATACATACCGACCCATATATGGGTTCGGCCTTATTGGCACGCAGTCCAAACGTCGTGGAACACCTCAAACATGTAATTCTTGGTGCGCCATCTCTCTCTCTTGCTCATATGTGATTTCCTCATTGCATCCTAGTGCGCCTGCCTCCCGCTCCTTCCTCGCGCACTTGTTGATATTGGAAATCAGCGCTTGTCCTTCTTGCTGCAACTCTCCTCCTCCTCGCGCAACACTTGTGTTATCAATAAACCTGATCATACAAAGATGCATAGACTTAGGTAGTATAAAGTTCTCATTAAGTAAAACATCAGGTTCAATTAAGAATGAATTCACCTGATAGTCATTATTGATTTGACTCAGTATTTCCTTCCAGTTCAGGCAGTCAGAATCATCATAATCCCTGTAGATATCCTCATCATTGGAGATGATGATGCCTCCGACCAAGAAGATGTACATGGTGGATGAAGATGATGCCATCCCCATACGTGATGAAGAAGTCGCCCACATGGAGGCAAATGCTACCACAACACCCACTTCATATGAGAGGTATGAACAAGGTAAAAATAAGGGTGTTGATGATGCCATGATCCCGCTAGTGGACATGATGACTTGTGATGATTGGCATTCTATGGATGATGTTTGTGATATCACATATGCTTCATTGGTATTTCCATGTGATTCTTTGCCTTTGCATAATGTTGAACATGTGAAATTATTTGATTGTGATGATGTTGCCATAGACATGCCATGCTCTAAACATTACGTTGATGATATCATTGCTTGCACTTTGTTGAACAATTGCTCTTTCCAATGTTTTGCTTGCAATGATGTTACCAATGGTACCCCTCGAACCATGCTTTGTCATGAATGTTTTACAATCTCTCCCGTTGCTTGCAATAAGTTGAATAATTGCTCTTTCACTTGTTTTGCTTGCAACAATAATTCTCATATGGTTTATATTGAGATGGCCCCCATAGCTTTCTCAAATTTTGGAGATTTTGATGATTGCCATGATAAGCATGTTCACCGCTTGCATACTCACGATGCACCTATGTTACACTTGCTTGACACTAATGGTGATGTGCACAAGAAGAGATATGTCATGATGGATGATGTATTTCTCTACCATGCACACACGTTCTTCCTTTTGTGCTTGATGTGTGTAGGTACCCGCAAGAGAATCTCAACCTCGGTTGAGCACGAGTTGACAAAAAGAGCTCTAGAGAGCATCCCCCAAGTGAGTTCAAGATCGAACCCAGCTCTGATACCTTTTGCAGGCTGTGCATCTTTCATGTTGACAAATTGCTCTTTCCTATGGTTTGATTGCAAGCATGTTGATGGTATTCTTTCACCTTGTGACAATCATGTCTCGTTACTTTTGGATATTGATGCTTTGTGTGTTGCCACAAAAATGTTGAACAATTTCTCTTTCCGATGTTTTGTGTGCAACCATAATGCCATTGTGAGCATGTATTGTCATGAGAGCTTCCAAGTCTCTCGTATTGTTGTTGCAACAAACATAAGGACCACTTGCTCTTTCATTTGGTTTGTTTGCAAGCATGTTGTTTTTGCTTCCGCTTGTGATACTCCAATGCCCATGATCTTTGATTTTGATGATTTGAGTGTGGCATCCAACAAGTTGACCAATTATTCTTTCCAATGGTTGGTTTGCACACATAATGATGTTGTTTTGGATATCTTTCCTCATGTGTTTTTGCCGAATTCTCCTACTCTTGCATCAAAGATGTTGATCAATATTTTAGTCAATTGCTTTGAGTGCCACACTAAGATGTTATATGGAGTTTTTGAGTTCCCACATTTGGATGATGTTCAATTAACTTCCATGCACTTTGACCTTGCATACGCATTTCGTTGGCGATACTTGAGTTGTGCTAATAGTGTTGTGAACAAGAATGGACATGCCACAAATGATATGCTCCTCTATCACACACAAACATATGTTGCTTGGTCTTTGTTGTGTGTAGGTACAATTGCATACGTGTCAACCTCTATGGACAAAGAGTTGATAAGACGAATCGAAGAGAGTTACCTAGGGCTATCCTTCAATGAGCTATCTCTATATCATAAGGTGACTTCCTTCTACTTGAGGACACATGCTATAATCTTCATGAATTGGCTACTCTTTGAGTGTTGCTTCGCTTTTGTTGTGAGCTTTGTAGGCTTCATGGAAGGTGAAGGAACATTGAAGAGTTGCCACATCAAGTTTCTCAAGGACGACTGTATGGTGAACCCGAGTATCAAGAAGGTCTCTCGACATCATCTTCTTAGTGATGTGCATGAAGAGTCGAGGACGACTCTTTTTGAAGGGGGGGAGCTGATGCAGCCTGTCCTGCGGACGCTACTACATCTACAACGCCGAGTCCCAAAGATCGTCGACCCACGAGCCCTGAAGCTGCACCTGCCCTGAAGCTGCCTGAGCCGGAGTGTCCGGCGCCACCGGAGTGTCCGGCGCCACCGGAGTGTCCGGCACGACTCAGCCGGAGTGTCCGGCCTGCCCGAGCCCGGACCTGGCGTGGACATTCAGAAGGTCATATCGAACACTCCCCGGACACCACCCGGACAGTCCGGTTAACCCGGACTGTCCGGCCCAAGTGATGGGCCTGCGAGCCAACAGCTGGGCCCTTGGCCCATGTACCCCTCTATTCCGCACCAAACCCTAGTTTTATGCCCAAACTACCCCTGAACTTGTGGCTGGCCTATAAATAGAGCCCCCACCCCCTCATGTATCCCTTAGGCATAGATGATAGACTAAAGACAACCCCCTTTGTGGAATCTCTAGTTTTGCCTCATCCCCTTCTACCAAAGGGGATCGACTATCATCACCACCTCGTTGGAGTTTGCATCGCGCCTCCCTCTTTGTACAAGGCCTTGGCATCGGTGTCCCTTTGCCAAGATGTCAAGACCCTCTCCAAGGTGTTCTTCCCTCTCCGCTTGGGATTGACGGGAGCACGTTGACCGATCTTTCCTTGCGAGGATTCTATCGGACCGGTGGCCACCGGTGAGAGCAATCGGCCTTGTATCGTGTGTGTTTTGCGTGTGTTCATCGTGTTCTTCGTGAGGTGTGCGTCCGCTTCTGCTACCTTCTCCCTTTCCCCTCACTTTCCCATCGATTTGACCACGAGATCCGTGAAGATCGGGCCACCCTAGAGGTTTGCCCTCATCAGCCCTTCTCCTCGCGCCATGCTTGTTTCTCCAACGAACCTGATCATACATAAATGCATAGACTTAGGCAGTATAAAGTTCTCATCAATCAAAGTACCAGATTCGTTTAGGAGTAAATTCACCTTTTTATCTAGTAGCTTAGCATGAGCTCTTGTAATAGGTCCAATTCTAATCTCATTGGACTGATCCTGTCTTGCGACAGTTGTAGCATCTTCAGTAGTCATTGGGGTAGGTGTAATTTTAGGGATGTCCTCATCATCTCCCCCCCTTCAAAAGGCATCGACCTCGACGCTCCAAGGTCTTCTCCAGCATATGGTGACAAATCAGCAAGGTTGAAGTTGTTGCTAACTCCACCAAACTCCTCAATAGGTATATCAACCGAGTAGGCGTTACCATTAATCTTGGCTAACACCTTGTAAGGACCAGCACCACGTGGCTTCAATTTGGACTTTCGAAGTAGTGGAAACCTATCCTTGCGTAGATGCACCCAAACCATATCTCTAGGCTCGAACAACACTTATTTCCTTGCTTGATTCCTTGCAGCAGCAATGTTCTTGCCTTTCTTCTCAATAGCCTCTCGAGTCTTCTCATGTATTTTCTTCACATAATCAACACGTTTTGATGCCTCCATATCAACTCTCTCATGTAATGGCAGAGGAAACATATCAAGTGGCGTCAATGGTTTGAAACCATACACCACCTCAAAAGGACAAAGCTGAGTAGTTGAATGCACAGCCCTGTTGTAAGCAAATTCAACATGTGGCAAACACTCTTCCCACTCCCATAGATTACTTTTAATCATGGACCTTAGCAGCTGTGACAATGTTCGATTCACCACCTCCGTTTGACCATCTGTTTGGGGATGCCATGTAGTACTGAACAGCAACTTCGTTCCTAGCTTTCCCCATAAGGTCTTCCAAAAGTAGCTCATGAACTTCACATCCCGGTCAGAAACAATCGTCTTTGGTACTCCATGTAATCTCACGATGTCCCTGAAAAATAGGTTAGCAACATGCGACGCATCGTTGCTTTTGTGGCAGGCAATAAAATGAGCCATCTTAGAGAACCTATCCACTACCACAAATATAGAATCATGAGCTCTCTGAGTTTTAGGTAGACCTAGCACAAAATCCATACTAATGTCTTCCCATGGAGTAGTCGGTGCAGAGATAGGTGTATACAAACCGTGAGGCTTCAGCTTAAATTTCGACTTGTGGCATGTAATACATCGCCTCACAAATCTGTACACATCACGCCTCATCTTGGGCCAATAAAAGTGATCAGCAAGCATGAGCAACGTCTTCTCATGCCCAAAGTGACCCATCAAACCACCAGCATGTGACTCCTGCACTAAGAACAAACACAACGACGATTCTGGAATACATAGTTTGTTAGCTCGAAACAAATATCCATCATGTATATGATACTTATCCCATGCGTTTCTAAGAGCACACAAACGATATGGTTCAGCAAAATCATGGTCAGTTGCATAAAGTGCACAAATAGCTTCTAATCTAGGAATTTTAACATCAAGATTGGTTAATAGCATGTTCTTCCTAGATAGAGCATCAGCCACAATGTTCTCTTTTCCCTTCTTATAGTTAATGATGTAAGGAAATGACTCAATGAACTCAACCCATTTAGCTAATCTTCTATGCAAGTTTGATTGATCTTTCAAGTATTTCAATGCTTCATGATCAGAATGTATGATGAATTCCTTTGGCCACAAATAATGTTGCCAAACCTCAAGTACTCGAACAAGTGCATACAATTCTTTATCATAGATAGAATAATTCAAACGAGCACCAGTCAATTTCTCAAAAAAATAAGCTATAGGCCGACCCTCTTGCATCAAAACGCCACCTATGCCTATACCACTAGCATCACATTCAACTTCAAATTGCTTTGAAAAATCAGGTAATGCAAGTAATGGTGCAGAAGTAAGCAAACATTTTAATGTATCAAATGCAATGTCTTGGGCCGCGCCCCACACAAAAGGAAACACCTTTCTTTGTCAAATCATTTAGCAATGGTGCTAAAATCTTTCACAAAGCGCCTATAGAAACCAGCGAGACCGTGGAAACTACGCACTTGACTAACATTCATTGGAGTAGGCCAATTCTGAATTGATTCAATTTTAGATTGATCTACCTCTACTCCATGCTTAGAAACAACAAATCCTAGGAATATGACCTTATATTTTGCAAATGTACACTTCTCAAGATTAGCATACAGTTTATTATCACGTAACACTTGCAAAACTTGTCTAATATGAGTGCAATGTTCAGATTCGGTGTGGCTGTATATAAGTATATCATCAAAGTAAACAACCACAAAACGACCAATAAACTCTCTCAAAACATCATTCATCAAACGCATGAAAGTACTAGGTGCATTAGTAAGACCAAACGATATGACTAACCACTCATACAAACCGAATTTAGTTTTGAAAGAAGTTTTCCGTTCATCCCCTTCTTTCATCCTAATTTGATGATAACCACTACGCAAGTCAATTTTAGAGAAAACAGCAGCACCACTCAATTCATCTAGCATATCCTCTAAGCGTGGAATAGGATGACGATATCGAATAGTGCTGTTATTATTCGCTCTACAATCAACACACATGCGCCAAGTACCATATTTCTTAGGAACTAAAATAACAGGAACAACACAAGGGCTAAGAGAGACACGGATGTACCCTTTATCCAGCAACGCTTGTACTTGCTTCTGAATTTCCTTAGTTTCTTCGAGATTAGTCCTGTAAGGTGCACGGTTGGGAAGTGTGGCGCTAGGAATCAGGTCCACTTGATGTTCTATACCACGCAATGGAGGCAAACCTACGGGTACGTCTTCTGGAAACACATCCCCAAAGTCCTGCAAAACAGAAGAGACACCAAGAGAAATAGGGGTCATGTCGTTAGAAACCAATACCTCGCCCTTATACATGAGCACAAGTGGCATGGCTGTAGGATCCTCACGAAACTCTCTCATATCCTCCTTGGTGGCTAGTATCAATAACCCAAGAACTCTCTCACTTTTCATTATATCACTTAATTCAGGCTCAATTACATCAGGAACAGCTGTTACACAGTCTCGCCGAGTGGTAGTATCTTCCTTCAAGTTCACCTCTATCTTCTGGCGAGAATCATTCACAATTTCTTGTGGTGTCATTGGCTGCATAGTAATCTTCTTTCCTTTGAATTCCATGTGATATGTATTGCCTCGGCCATTGTGTTGCACATGGCGATCATAGAGCCAAGGCCGACCCAATAGTAGGTGACAAACAGTCATAGGAACCACATCAAAATCAATAGAATCTTTGTATGGCCCTATTTGAAAATTCACACGTACCATATGATTTACCTTCATCTCACCATTGTTGCTCAACCATTGTATGTAGTATGGCTTGGGATGAGGTAAATATGTCAAATTCAGTTTGGCACATAGTTCCTTACTTGCAAGATTTCTGCAGCTACCTCCATCAATAATGACCTTGCAAGCTTTGTTTGGTCCAACGAGAGCTTTTGTTTGGAACAAGCTGCAACGCTGGGATTCCTCAACCGGTTGCACACTAAGTACACGTGAAGATACGACAATAGTGGGTGCACGCTCAGCATATGCATCAGCACCAACCTCGCCGTCATCAATATCATCATCAGAAGCTTCGTCTCGACTTTCTACTTCACCTTGTTCATTAACAAACATAACCTTGCTGTTTGGACAATCTTTCTTGTACTGACCTCTACCTCCACAAGTATGCCACACCACATCACGAGTACGTGCAGTAGACATGTTGGAACCTGAGCTAGCAGCATGAGCAACGGGTTTCCGAGCATTAGAACCAAACGAAGGTGTACTTGCTGGCTTGGCCGATGGTGTAAAAGGAGCAGCAACTGGTGGCGCGGCTGTAGAAGGTGTAGATGATATGGGGTGGCCCGATCTTCTCAGCAAGCTCTTGTCGATGGTGATGGTGGATGATAGATAACTAGTACGTAGCTATGATCTCTCCCGCTCGATCCCTGATGCCAATGCAACAGCTCTCGAACCTTGTAGGATATTCACAACACCACACTCTTGCGCATGCAGCCGTGACCACGAACGGTAGTATGTAATCTGCTATTTCCCAATGGAACAATAGATCACACTCAATTATAGTTGGCAGATTCGAACACAAGGTAATTCCAGAGGTTCTATAAAAGAAACAACTCCAAAATATTTTAACGTGGTCTTCAACCTAACTTGTGACGGCTACGGAGGTTTATATGAGGGCTGGGGCGTCCTCCCCTCTAAACGGGCCTAAAAACAGCCATAACTTGGCCCAAACTGACTCGGTTCGACTCAAACTGATACATACCGACCCATATATGGGTTCGGTCTTATTGGCACGCAGTACAAACGTCGTGGAACACCTCAAACATGTAATTCTTGGTGCGCCATCTCTCTCTTGCTCATACGTGATTTCCTCATTGCGTCCTCGTGCGCCTGCCTACCGCTCCTCCCTCGCGCACTTGTTGATATTGGAAATCAGCGCTTGTCCTTCTTGCTGCAACTCTCCTCCTTCTCGCGCAATGCTTGTGTTATCAATAAACCTGATCATACAAAGATGCATACACTTAGGTAGTATAAAGTTCTCATTGAATAAAACATCAGGTTCAATTAGGAATAAATTCACCTGGTAGTCATTATTGATTTGACTCAATATTTCCTTCCAGTTCAGGCAGTCAGAATCATCATAATCCATGTATATATCCTCATCATCCTCCCTTTCTTCATGAAAAGCCGTCCTCGGCTTTGGGTAAGCTGAAAGTGGGAGAAACAGAAAGAACAACGTGTACGCAAAGTATAGGTATATATAACATGTTGTATTATTGTTGTTCACATGAAAAGTATGTCCAGTATACATCAAGCAACTTAAATTGCAGGTATAAGTGAAGTACAAATAATCATGATCATGGTGAAAAACAACTAAATAGATAGTCTTGTTCTTCAATATTAAATTGAGTTTTCGCAAAGAAGATCTATGATCAAATTTGTGCACAAGAGCAAACCAATTCAGTATGTGTGAAAACCAAATTGACTCATGCCATGTTTCAACTGCGCTACTCTGATTATTATGAACATGATCATGTTGTCCAGTATGTAAAATGCAACTCAATTTGCAAATATCAAGGAAGTCTAAAGTAGTAACAAAACTAGACAAAGACTTTTGGGACAAACATAGTGAATATGAAAACTTGGGTCCTATTCTAGCAAGATTAGAACAATCCAACATAGGTAAAATTACTTGTGTTGGTTGCAATATATCAACTAGACCAGAATGTATTTCCATAATATCTGGAACATGAGCTATTGTCCCATAGCAAACATTTTGTGATGTATGGCTGAAAACAGCATGTTTCAGTTCAGCGATTCTATGTGATCCACAAGAAAATTTTCATGCATGCTATATTCACCAATCAGATTGAAAGTGAAACAAGGAGAATATGTGCTAGAATTCAGAAATGAAATTTCAGAAATCTTATCCATAGCACAACTCATACTCATAGGTTCATTTAGCATGATGGAATACACAATATCAGCAGGTGGTATTCGAGCAAGTATTTCCTTATGTGTTATCAGTACCACATGATCAAAATTTGAATTTGGTAAACTATCACATGGTGCTGAAACAGTAGTGCAAGGCAAATCACAAGGAGGCTTCAGTAAAGGAATAGACTCACAATATGTCGCACATGTTGGCTGAAGCTCCAAATCAGTACCAATGTCATTAACAAACTTCTCAGCTGTAGTAGGTACTACGACATCCTCCTCAAGTAACAATACCAGATCGTGTGATGCAGGTTGTCAAATAGGCGGCTCCCTTTCTTCAAAAGCAACCTGCATAGCACAAGAAACAATACCAGGAGTAGAGATGATTACATTAGTAGAAATATCCTCACATGTATTAGCATCTACTGCACTGATGTTTTCTTTTTCTCTCATACTCTTAGAATGGATGCTCTCAACCTCACGTTTAGTGGAATCACACAGCTCACTTTTGATAACACTCTCACTCAGCTTGGCTATGTGGCTCTCATTCTCACATGGGTTGTAATGCACACCGTGTTCAAGATGACAAATAATAGAATTGTCACCATTCATCATGACCTTGTACTTAGCGGACAAACTGAACTCTTTTGTCCTCTCCTTGCGAAGAAGATGATACTCATGAAATTTGTCGGCTGAAATCCTGAGCATAACACGCCTCTTCATGTTCCATTTGAAAGAAATTCTTCCAACAATTGGACATATTTGAGCATCAAACCTTCTGCTCCAAAGTTATCCCAATAGTATGTGACAAGAATCAAGTGGTATAGGAGATACATCACATCGCACAATCTCAGTATGCTCTTTAAAAGTCATAGGAACATCAGCGGTGTGTGAAATCAGCAATGTGCCATATGATGAATGCAAGAGATATGGCACCGCACGGGCACATGTGGGTAGCTGCAACTTTTGTACAACTTCAACGCTGATCAAATTAATAGTAGAGTTACTATCAATGGTAATGGAAGCACATCGCTCACCAATCATCACACTATGGTGGAAAAGACCATCACCATCAAAAATACCGCGTTCTTCCTTCCAAAAAGTTCCACTACAACGCCAATTGTCGATGAATTTGTAACTATACGTCTCCACATTAATTGTAACATCAGCTGCCTCCATTTTCTGCATCACATCAACACTACTAGAAGGCATGATTAGTACATTAGTGCACAAATCAAAATCAGTATGGTGGAAACTCTCACAACTCACTCACAACTAATAAGAAAGGAGATCTTACCGTTCCAAAGTGAATAGAGATGCTCTACCAAACGAAATCAAAAACTGATGCACTGATGTGATGAAGTGAATATCAAAGGCATAGAGAACGATCACAGGGCACACAGGGTATTTATGGTGGAGCTGTAGGTATGGTATCCTAACTACACCGCAAACAAGTCCTAGAGCTATAGGTGAGGTTGAGCTTCTCACACAACTCAGTGCTAGCAAGGTTGTGGCAACTCCCTCCATCAATGATCACCTTGATAGATTTGCCATTGATGTCGGCTCGTGTTTGGAAGATATTGGAGCGTTGGTCTTCATGCTCTTGTGCTTGAGTGGTCAAGATTCTTGTGACGACAAGCGATGGACTTGCGTCATGCTCACACATGAGGAGTTCTTGATCATCTTCCACTCGTTGCCTTGCCATTGCTTCCTTGACACGGGCATCAAACTCATCTTCACTCAAGTACTCTTCATCACCATTGTCATGGATGAACAAGACTTTCTTGTTTCCACATTCGGCCGACTTGTGTCCTTTACCTCCACACTTGTAGCACTCACCGTTGAAAGGTGTATCACTCTTTGCTTGCTTGCCACTTGGGGGCAGTTTTCCTTGAGGCAGTGTGGGCTTGAAGGAAAGTTTGGACTTACTTGAGGAGCTACCATTGAAAGTTGTTGGTGTAGGGGTTGAAGCTTGCTTTTAGGTGAAGTACGTCTTGGGCTTGTTGTACTTGATATCCTCTTACACTTGACGTTCAGCCTTTGTTGCGATGTGCACAAGCTCAACCATGGTGTTGTATGTTTAGAACTCGACGATGCGCTTGATTTGGTGATTCAAGACAATAAGGAAACGTGCCATTGTTTGCTCCATGTGCTCATCAATGTTGGCGCGAATCAAGTTGAGTTCCATTTCCTTGAAGTACTCTTCCACGGTCTTTGTCCCTTGACGAAGCGCTTGAAGATTGTTGAAGAGGTCACTGCGTGTAGTGCGCGGGGACAAACCGGGATCTCATGTGAGCCTTCATGTCATGCCAAGTTCTGATTGGCGGCTCTTGTCTTGCATCACGAGCAACTTGAACTTGTTCCCACCAAAGGTTAGCGTAATCATCAAACTCTAGCAAAGCCATGGCGACCATCTTCTCGTCGCTATAGTTGTGCATGCGGAAGATCTTGTCGACTTTGAGTGCCCACGAGAGGTATTCTTCAGGGTCATTGGATCCGGTGAACTTGGGCATTGTGAACTTGATCTTGCCAAAAGTTTCTTCATCGTTGCGGTCATTGCGACGAGCTTGGTGACCTTGTTGATGATCTTGTAGTTGGGGAGGTGGAACTTGGTTCTCACGTCCTTGTTGTGGAGCTTGCTCTTGGTATTGTTGTTGAGGAGGAGCTTGCTCTTGCTCTTGGCGCGATTGTTGACGTGGTTGAGGTACTTGGGCCTCATGGTGGCGAAGGTGTGTAGCCTCTTGACGCGGTTGATGACGAAGAGGAGGCTCGTTCCTTGGTTGGTGATGTTGGTTAGGCACATGGGCCTCACGGCGAAGAACATGGTCATGAGCCTCTTGACGTGGTGGGCGTCGCTCAACTTGTATCACTTGACGCTCCAAGTTTTGTTGATGTGGAGGAGGCGCCTCGTGATGACCATGGTGTCGTTGTTGACGTTCATGACGTTGATGATGAGGAGGAGGATCTTGAAGAGCTTGACGTCGATGACGAGCTTGATTCTCCAAATTGGAGTCATCACTTGTTGTGTCAAGAATGTGTCGCGGTCGATGGTGGTAGACTTGCGGTTGCGCTTGCGGTTCCTCTTGTGGTTGCTCTTGTTGAATCACTAGTGCCCTTGCGTGATGACGGTGTGCTTCTTGCCTTGCTCGTGGCCTTGAAGAGAGGTCACCGTCATAGCTTGACGTTGCGGCGTGCCGTGGGGAAGGTACAAAGTTTGAAGAGATTCCATCTTCAACCACGGGGGCATCATTGCATCTTGGAGCACTTTGATGTAGATCTTGTGGAAGAGGTGCATGACGATGCGAAGAACTTGCAGAGCTTGATGCGCGTGAACGTGGTCTTGCCATGCCATCGATGAGGCGTCGAAGATTGTCATTTGTTTCGGCGATAGAGCGTTGAAGTGCTTCATTTTGGTGGCCGAAGTTGTGATGCATTGCATGCATTTGTCGTTCGAGGCCGTCGAAGCGGTTGTCGATGTTCTTGAACTCGGCTTGCGTCTCGCCAAATTGTTCATCTTGTCTCGTCTCAAGTGCTTGGCAACATTCACGGAACTCTTGTCGAAGGATGAAGTGACTTGCGCGCGTCATGTACGGACCTTGATCTTCTTCTTGGGGAGGTGGTTGGCTCGTCTCACCGTGCCTATCCATCATGCAAAACACACAAGTATTATACATGGAAGTGGCATATGGTGGTGTTAGCCTTGTACCTCACCTTGGGGATTGCACCAAACTAGAAACCACAAGTGAGAGCTATTAGCGAGCAAAGTGGAAATGCAAAGAAAACTCACACTCTCAAAAGCTTGTTGGTGGTAGGTTAGGGCTGTGGAAAGCCAAAGAACCAACCAAAAGAAAAGGGATAGTCAAAAGTGGTAAAAATCCAACAAAACTCAAGTCAAAGGCGAAGGTCAACAACTCAAAAGGGTGACGGGAACCTACGACTATGTACACACACGTGGAGAAAGTTGGGATTGACACGACTATGAAAATGAGCAAACCAAAAGTCCTAACAAAGACTAAGCTCGTTGTCGTGCCAATGCAAGGAGAGACCGTGGCTCGTTTGCAAAGAGGAAAAATGAGCAACGGATTTGTGCACGTGCCTTGGGCGCTCTTCTTTCTCTCTTGCTTACAAGCTTTGAGACTCTCTTTTGCAAGGGGAGACTATTTTTCTTTTGCTTTTTCTTTGTATCTCTTTTTTTGCTCTCCCTTGATGCAACCTAGTCACACTTGATATTGCTCTTACATTCTCACTATCCAAGGAAAAATGCACAATGCTCAAGCAAACACAAGATGAGCCACTCTCATGGGATAGGTACACACAAAGGAAGATGGGGGTTAACAAGGTGACGCAAGTTATACCTTCTTTGATGATGAACTTGGCGTCGGTGGTGCGGGATGATGTTCGTGGTCCGTGCTGTCGATGAGCGCGGAAGTTGATGATGCAGAAGCTTGCTGGTACTTGCTGACACGCACACGGGACACGAGCAAACAAAGGAGATTAGCCAATGCGAAAAATGAGGGCAAAAATTGTCAAAACAGGCATTACAGCCGGACACTCCGGTCTGGCCGGACACTCCGGTCTGTTTCGGCCGGACACTCTGGTGGGTATGAGCCGGACACTCCGGCGCGGGTTTCCTGCTCGTGTTTTTGAGCGGAAATCCTCGCCTTCGGGCCTCAAATCCGCGTAAAACTGGCCAAATCGGGCTGGGGAAACGCAGGATAAAGCTAGGACCAACTCCTTAGACAAGGTTTGGTCGGATCAAAACCACAAATAACACTCCAAATCAAGAGATCCATCCAAAGGCAAATGTGGGCTGTTTTTTGTGGGGATTTTCGAATTTTTGGTGGATAGAAGAAAATTTTGTGGGCGGAATCGTGAGCAACGAAGCTCTTGATACCAATATGTTGAGGGCAAACCTCTAGGGTGGCCCGATCTTTCACGATTCCCTTTCAAATTGAGGGTGGAGCGCGGGGGAAGGAGGAAAGGATGAACACGACGAACACACGCACGAAGAACGCGATGAACACACACACGCAAAAGCCCGATAAACACCAATAGCTCACGCCGGCGGTGACCGGTCCGGCGCAATCCCTAGGATCGGCGTCGGGCGGAGGACTCTCTCGAACCGGCACGACAAGATGGGAGACTCGGTGAGATCTTGACGTCTAGGCAAAGGAACACCGATGCCTAGGCCTTGTACAACGGGGAGGCACGATGCAAACTCCAACGAGGTTTGGGGATATTGGTGCTCCTTAGTCAAGGAGCATGAGGCAAGAATTAGATAGATCCACAAAGGGGTTTCCACTAATTCCAATATCAAGCCTAGGGTTTACAATGGAGGTGGGGGTCTATATATAGGCCAGCCACAAGTTCACGGGTAATTCAGGCATTAAAGTAGAGTTCTGGGCGAAGTAGAGGGTTATATGGGCCATAGGGCCCAGCTAGGCTCGCAGGCCCATCACTTGGGCCGGACAGTCCGGGTCGGCACGGCTGGACAGTCCGGGACGGCACGGCCGGACAGTCCGGGCAGGGCGGACACTCCGAGTGGTGTCCGGGGAGTGTCTTATTCGACCTTCTGAATGTCCACGCCAGGTCCGGGCTCGGCCAGGCCGGACACTCCGGCTGAGTCGCGCCGGACACTCCGGCTGGATTCGGGCGGACACTCCGGCGGCTTCAGCTCAGGTGCAGCTTCAGGGCTCCGGGGTCGGCGCGGCGGGGGCTCGTACCTGATGATGCACAGAGTAGAGGTATGAAGTAGCACGCCATCCAAGGAGGTATCAAATTGGCACGAGGAGAGGAGTGAGTTCACCTTAGCTTGCAGGAGTTTGGCTCGGGCATGAGTCATGGGTCCACTTGGGGGACTTGTTGGTGTAGATGTAGAAGCGTCCGTAGGACGGGCTGCATCACAAACTGTCATAGGAACCACATCACACTCAACCGTGTCTTTCTAAGGGCCAATGGCGAAGGAGACCGATACGGTATGCTTGATCTTCACGGACCCTTGGTCACTTAGCCATTGCACGTGGTAGGGGTGCTTGTGCGGATGGAGGGTGAGGTTGAGCTTCTCACACAACTCGGTGCTAGCAAGGTTGTGACAACTCCCTCCATCAATGATCACTTTGATAAGTTTGCCATTGATGCCGGCTCGTGTTTGGAAGATATTGGAGCGTTGGTCTTCATGCTCTTGTACTTGAATGGTCAAGATCCTTGAGATGACAAGCGATGGACTTGCGTCATGTTCACACATTAGGAGTTGTTGGTCATCTTCCACTCGTTGCCTTGCCATTGCTTCCTTGACATGGGCATCAAATTCATCTTCACTCAAGTACTCTTCGTCGCCATTGTCATGGATGAACAATACCTTCTTGTTTCCACATTCGGCCGACTTGTGTCCTTTTCCTCCACACTTGTAGCATTCACCGTTGAAGGGTGTATCACTCTTTGCTTGTTTGCCACTCGGGGGCAGTTTTCCTTGAGGAAGTGTGGGCTTGAAGGAAGGCTTGGAGGTACTTGAGGAGCTTCCATTGAGGTTTGTTGGCGTAGCGGTTGAAGCTTGCTCGTAGGTGAAATATGTCTTGGGCTTGTTGTACTTGATGTCCTCTTGCACTTGACGTTCAGCCTTTGTTGCGATGTGCACAAGATCAACATGTCCTTGTATGTTTAGAACTCGATGATGTGCTTGATTGGGTGGTTCAGCCCAATAAGGAAGCGTGCCATAGTTTGCTCCATACGATCATCGATGTTGGCGCGAATCAAGTTGAGTTCCATTTCCTTGAAGTACTCTTCCACGGTCTTTGTCCCTTGACGAAGCGATTGAAGGTTGTTGAAGAGGTCACGCGTGTAGTGCGCGGGGACAAACCGGGATCTCATGTGAGCCTTCATGTCATGCCAAGTTGTAATTGGCGGCTCTTGTCTTGCATCACGAGCAACTTGAACTTGTTCCCACCAAAGGTTGGTGTAATCATCAAACTCAAGCGTAGCCATGGCGACCATGTTTTCGTTGCTATAGTTGTGCATGCGAAAGATGTCGACCTTAAGTGCCCAAGAGAAGTATTCTTCGGGGTCATTTGATCCGGTGAACTTGGGCATTGTGAACTTGAGCTTACCAAATGTTTCTTCCTCATCACGGTCATGGTAGTGATTGTTGCCATGTTAATGATGGTCTTCATCTTCCATGCGATCATTGCGACGAGCTTGTTGTGGTTGAGGAGGTGGAACTTCGTTCTCGTGACCTTGTTGTGGAGCTTGCTCTTGCTCTTGGCGCGGTTGTTGACGACGTTTGGGAACTTGGGCCTCATGAGGGTGTTGAGGATGTGGAGCCTCATGACATGGTTGATGACAAAGAGGAGGCTTGTTCCTCGGTTCGTGATGTAGATTAGGCACATGGGCCTCACGACGAAGATCATGGCCTTGAGCATCTTGATGTGGTGGGCGTCGCTCAATTCGGACCACTTGGCGCTCCAAGTTTTTGCGTGGTGGAGGTGGAGCCTCGTGATGACCATGGTGTCGGTGTTGATGTTCATGACGGTGATGACGAGGAGGAGGATTTTGGACAGCCTCATGTCGATGACGAGCTTGATTTTCTAAATTGGAGTCATCACTTGTTGTGTCAAGTATGTGTCGCAGTCGATGGTGGTAGACTTGCGGTTACACTTGCGGTTACACTTGCGGTTCTTCTTGTGGTTGCCCTTGTTCGATCACTAGTGCCCTTACATGATGACGGTGTGCTTCTTGCCTTGCTTGTGGCCTTGAAGAGAAATCACCATCATAGCTTGACGTTGCGGCATGCCGTGGGCAAGGTACATAGTTTGAAGAACTTCCATCTTCAACCACGGGGGCGTCATTGCGTCTTGGGGCACTTGGAGGTAGATCTTGTTGTATAGGTGCATGACGACGCGAAGAACTTAAAGAGCTTGATGCACGTGAACGTGGTCTTGCCATTCCATCTAAGAGGCGGCGAAGGTTGTCATTTGTTTTGGCGACGGAGCGTTGAAGCGCTTCATTTTGGTGGCCGAAGTTCTGATGCATTGCATGCATTTGACGTTCGAGGCCATCAAAGCGGTTGTCGATGTTCTTGAACTCAGCTTGCGTCTCGCCAAATTGTTCATCTTGTCACGTCTCAAGGGCTTGGCAACGTTCACAGAACTCTTGTCGAACGATGAAGTGACTTGTGCGCGTCATCTACGGTCCTTGATCTTCTTCTTGGGGAGCTGGTTGCTCGACTCACGGTGCCTATCCATCATGCAAAACACACAAGTATTGTATATGGAAGTGGAATATGGTGGTGTTAGCCTTGTACCTCACCTTGGGGATTGCACCAAACTAGAAACCACAAGTGAGAGCTATAAGTGTGCAAAGTGGAATTGCAGAGAAAACTCACACTAAAGACAGAACTAACTCTCAAAAGCGTGTTGGTGGTAGGTTAGGATTGTGGAATACCAAAGAACCAACCAAAAGAAAAAGGGATAGTCAAAAGTGGGTAAAATCCAAACAAAACTCAAGTCAAAGGCGAAGGTCAACAACACAAAGGGGTGACGGGAACCTAAGACTATATACACACACGTGGAGATTGTTGGGATTGACACGACTATGAAAATGAGCAAAAAAAATGTCTCAACGAAGACTAAGCTCATTGTCGTGCCAATGCAAGGAGAGACCGTGGCTCGTTTGCAAAGAAGAAAAATGAGCAATGGATTTGTGCACTTGCCTTGGGCGCTATTCTTTCTCTCTTGCTTACAAACTTTGAGACTCTCTTTTGCAACGGTGTTGAGGGCAAACCTCTAGGGTGGCCCAATCTTTCACGATTCCCTTTCAAATCGAGGGTGGAGTGCGGGGAGAGTAGGGGAGGATGAACACGACGAACGCACGCACGAAGAACGCAATGAACACACACACACAACCATGATACACACCAATAGCTCACGCCGGCGGTGACCGGTCTGGTGCAATCCCTAGGATCAGTGTCGGGCGGAGGACTCTCTCTCGAACAGGCACGGCGAGATGGGAGACTCGGTGAGATCTTGACGTCTTGGCAAGGGACACTAATGTCAAGGCCATATACAACGCGGAGGCACGATGCAAACTCCAACGAGGTTTGGGATATTTGGTGCTCCTTGGTCAAGGAGCATGAGGCAAGAATTAGATAGATCCACAAGGGGTTTCCACTAATTCCAAATATCATGCCTAGGGTTTAGAATGGAGGTGGGGGACTATATATAGGCCAGCCACTTAAATAGGGGTACTTTAGGAATAAAAGACAAGTTCTGGACGGACTAAGGGGTACATGGGCCGCAGGCCCAATGGCCTTTTCATGTCTGGCGTCGGTCGGACCGGAGACTCCAGTCTAGGCCAGAGATTCCGGTCAGTCTTCAAACCAGCCTCCGGAGCGGCCTTTAGATTGTCCTAGGGCCCGGTGCAGGGGTCTAACCGGAGAGTGGGCCGGAGTCTCCGGGGTCTTCAGGCCGGAGACTTTGGTGGACCAGAGACTCCGATCTGCGCAGACCGGATACTCCGGTCTGAGTAGCTCCAGCGGCTCCTGCTTGACGCTCTGCTCCTTGTTCTCCATCCTTGGGTGCTTGGTGATGTGTCGAGGCTTCGTACCTAATGATGCATAGAGTAGTTGCATGAAGTAGCACACCATCGAAGGAGGTATCAAATTGGCACGAGGAGAGGAGCGAGTTCACCTTAGCTTGTAGGAGTTTGGCTCAGGCACGAGTCATGGGTCCACTTGGGGGACCTGTAGAAGCGTCCGTAGGACGGGCTGCATCAGCTCCCCCCCCCCTTGGGAAAGAGTCGTCCTCGACTCTTCATGGTTATCATCTTGAACTTCTCCATGGTAGGGTGAGAGGTCCTTGCCATTGAATGTATTGCTCGCAAGGTACTTGGAGGTTGGTATATCGATGATGTAGGCGTTGTTGTTGATTCGTTTGAGGACCTTGAAGGGACCATCTCCTCTTGGCTTGAGCTTGGAGTCACGTTCCTTGGGGAAGCGGTCTTTGCATAGGTGTATCCACACAAGGTCACCTTCCTCAAAGATCATCTCCTTCTTGTCCTTGTTTAACCTTGAAGCTTGGCGAAGGACTTGTTGTTCGATAGTAGCTCTTGTTTCTTCATGAAGCTTCTTCATAGCTTGTGCGCATTTCTCGACGTCCATGTTCGTGCGCTCATGGAGAGGTTGCGGTAGGATATCGAGCGCGGTGAGGGGCTCGAAACCATAGACGATCATGAATGGACTCAACTTGGTTGTTGAGTGCTTGGCACGGTTGTAGGCGAACTCGGCGTGTGGGATGCATTCCTCCCAATCCTTCAAGTTCTTCTTGATCAACACACGAAGGAGAGTCTCGAGGCTTCGGTTGACAACTTCGGTTTGGCCATCAGTTTGGGGACGCGATGCGGATGAAAAGAATAGCTTGATGCCGAGCTTGTCCATGAGGGTCTTCCATAAGTAGCTCATGAATTTGACGTCGCGGTCGGAGACGATTGTTCTTGGCACACCGTGAAGATGGATGATTTTCCTGAAAAACAGATTTGCAACATGTGAAGCATTGTGGGTCTTATGGCATGGTATGGAGTGTGCCTTTTTGGAAAATCGATCCACAACAACAAATATAGAATCATGACCATGCTTAGATATAGGCAATCCTAACACGGAATCCATGCTAATGTCGGACCAAGGGGTATGAGGAATAGGCAATGGCATATAAAGACCACAAGGGTTAGATTGCGATTTAGCTTGAACACATGTCGTGCATCGTTGAACGTAGCGCTCCACGTCACGCTTCATCTTGGGCCAAAAGTAGTGATTGGAGAGCATGTCCAATGTCTTGTCGCAACAAAAGTGACCCATAAGGCGTCCACCATGAGATTCTTGGAGAAGCAAAAGTTGAAGCGACGACTTCGGAATGCATAGCTTGTTTTGTTTAAATAGAAAGCCCTTATGCAAATAGAAATCATCAACTCCTTTGTCATTGGAGCACTTTGGGAAAATTGGTTCAAAGAATGGGTCGGAAGCATACAAAGATTTTATTTCCTCAAGACCCAACACGTTGATTTCAAGTCTCGTAAGAAGGCTTGTGTGCTTGCGAGACAAAGCATCCGCAACTACATTATCTTTTCCCTTCTTATACTTGACTATGTACGGGAAAGACTCCATGAACTCAACCCACTTAGCGTGTCTCTTACTCAAGTTGGCTTGGCCTTTGAGATATTTCAAGGACTCATGGTTGGAATGTATGATAAATTCCTTGGGCCAGAGGTAGTGTTGCCAAACTTGAAGGACACGAACTAAGGCAAACATCTCTTTGTCATAAATTGGATAATCAAGGCGAGCACCATCGAGTTTTTCGCTATGGTAGGCTATAGGATGTCCGTTTTGCATAAGGACTCCTCCAATGCCAATACCACTAGCATCACACTATCTCAAAAGTTTTTGTGAAATCCGGTAAAGCAAGAAGAGGTGCTTCGGTGAGCCTCCTTTTAAGTTCATCAAAAGCTTTTTGTTGTGCTTTGCCCCACACGAAAGTGACATTCTTTTTGGTCAATTCATTAAGGGGACAAGCAATGGTTGAAAAGTCTTTCACAAAGCGACGATAGAAACCGGCCAACCCATGAAAACTTCAGAGTTCACACACATTTGTTGGTATGGGCCAATCTCGTATGTCCTTTACCTTGGAAACATCAACTTCAATTCCCTTCAAAGAAACGACAAATCCAAGAAAAATCAACTTGTCTTTAGCAAAAGTGCACTTGGGAAGATTAGCATAAAGCTTTTCACGTCGAAGGATTTGCAAAACTTCCTTGACATGTGTTATATGGTCCTCAAGTGATTTGCTATAAACAAGAATATCATCGAAATAGACAACAACACTTTTTCCAATGAGAGAACGCAAGATGTGATTCATAAGGCGCATGAAGGTGGATGGGGAATTTGATAAACCAAAGGGCATAACCAACCATTCATAGAGACCAAGTTTGGTCTTGAAGGCGGGTTTCCACTCATCACCTTTAGCCATGCGTATTTGATGGTAACCACTACGAAGATCAATTTTCAAAAAAATAGTGGCTCCACACAATTCATCAAGCATGTCATTGAGACATGGTATGGGATGTCGATAACACAAGGTGATAGCATTGATTGGACGACAGTCCATGCATAACCGTAACTTATCATCCGTCTTTGGAACAAGAATCATGGGTACGGCACTTGGACTAGTGCTAACTTGGATCAAACCTTTGGAGACGAGTTGGTTGATTTGACGTTCAATCTCCTTTGTCTCCTCTGGGTTCGTGCGGTAAGCGGCGCGGTTGGGAAGTGGTGCACCGGGGATGAGGTCAATGCGATGTTCGATGCCGCGAAGAGGAGGTAATCCATGTGGAAGCTATTCGAGGAACACATCCTTGAATTCCTGCAAAACACTCATCAAAGATGGAGGAACATTGGTTAATTCATTAGTTTCTTGCGCTAGTCCCTTGCAAAGGAGGACATAGTGCAAGATGGATGGATTGTTCCGAACATCTCTCATCTCACTTTTGGTGGCAAGGAGAACACTCTTAGTTTTTCCACTCATGTTTGGCTTGTGGCTCTGACTCACTATGAGGTGGTTCTCTCTCTCACCGCTCTTCTCACAAGTAGGTGTTGTGCTTTGCGCCCTCGCTAAAGCCTTTGCATTGTCCGCAATTATTTGGCTAGGAGTCATCGGTTGCAAAACACATGTTTTGTTGAGTCATTTGAAGGTGTTTACATTGGTGCGACCATCATGTTGAGCAGCCTTGTAAAATTGCCATGGTCGACCAAGAAGCATGTGGCAAACTGTCATAGGAACCACATCACACTCCACCGTATCTTTGTAAGGACCAATGGCGAAGGAGACCGATACAGTATCCTTGATCTTTACGAACACTTGGTCACTTAGCCATTGCACGTGGTAGGGGTGCTTGTGCAGATGGAGGGTGAGGTTGAGCTTCTCACACAACTTGGTGCTAGCAAGGTTGTGGCAACTCCCTCCGTCAATGATCACCTTGATAGATTTGCCATTGATGCCGGCTCGTGTTTGGAAGATATTGGAGCGTTGGTCTTCATGCTCTTGTTCTTGAGTGGTCAAGATCCTTGTGACGACAAGCGATGGACTTGCGCCATGCTCACACATGAGGAGTTCTTAATCATCTTCCACTCGTTGTCTTGCCATTGCTTCCTGGACACGGGCATCAAATTCATTTTCACTCAAGTAGTCTTCGTCGCCATTGTCATGGATTAACAATACTTTCTTGTTTCCACATTCGGCCGACTTGTGTCCTTTGCCTCCACACTTGTAGCATTCACCGTTGAAGGGTGTATCACTCTTTGCTTGTTTGCCACTTGGGGACAGTTTTCCTTGAGGGAGTGTGGGCTTGAAGGAAGGCTTGGAGTTACTTGAGGAGCTACCATTGAAGGTTGTTGGCATAGCGGTTGACGCTTTCTTGTAGGTGAAATACGTCTTGGGCTTGTTTTACTTGATGTCCTCTTGCACTTGACGTTCAGCCTTTGTTGCTATGTGCACAAGCTCAACCATGGTGTTGTATGTTTCGAACTCGATGATGCGCTTGATGGGGTGGTTCAACCCAATAAGGAAATGTGCCATTGTTTGCTCAATGCGCTCATCAATGTTGGCGCGAATCAAGTTGAGTTCCATTTCCTTGAAGTACTCTTCCACGGTTTTTGTCCCTTGACGAAGCGACTGAAGGTTGTTGAAGAGGTCGCGCGGGTAATGCGCGGGGACGAACCAGGATCTCATGTGAGCCTTCTTGTCATGCCAAGTTGTGATTGGCGGCTCTTGTCTTGCATCACGAGCAACTTGAACTTGTTCCCACCAAAGGTTGGCGTAATCATCAAACTCAAGCGAAGCCATGACAACCATCTTCTCGTTGCTATAATTGTGCATGCGGAAGATCTTGTCGACTTTGAGTGCCCACGAGAGGTATTCTTCGGGGTCATTGGATCCAGTAAACTTGGGCATTGTGAACTTGAACTTGCCAAAAGTTTCTTCATCGTTGCAGTCATTGCGACGAGCTTGGAGATCTTGATGTTGATGCGGTGGAACTTGGTTCTCGTGACCTTGGTGAAGAGCTTGCTCTTGATCTTGTTGTTGTTGAGCTTGCTCTTGCTCTTGGCGCGGTTGTTGACGTGGTTGAGGCGCTTGGGCCTCATGGTGGCGATGGTGTGGAGCCTCCTGACGTGGTTGACGACGAAGGAGAGGCTCGTTCCTCGGTTGGTGATGTTGGTTAGGCACATGGGCCTCACGGCGAAGATCATTATCACTATTTTTCTTTTTCTTTTGCTTTGTATCTTTTTCTTTCTTTCTTTCTTTCTTTTTTTGCTCTCCCTTGATGCTACCTAGTCACACTTGATATTGCTCTTGCACACTCACTATCCCAGGACAAATGCACAATGCTCAAGAAAACACAAGATGAGCCACTCTCATGGGATAGGTACACACAAAGGAAGATAGGGGTTAACAAGGTGATGCAAGTTATACCTTCTTGATGATGAACTTGGCGTCGGTGGTGCGGGATGATGTTCGTGGGCCGTGGTGTAGATGAGCGCGTGTTTGTTGATGCGGAAGCTTGCTGTTAGTTGACGACACGCACACGGGAACAAACAAACAAGTGGAAATTAGCCAATGCAAGATTAGAGGAAAAACTGTCAAAATCAGGCGTCAAGGCCGGAGAGTCCGGGGTTTCAGGCCGGTAACTCCAGTCTAGGCCGGAGACTCCGGTGTGGAGTCAGATCGCGAACTGCTCGTGTTCTTCAGCCGAAACCCACGCCTTGGGTCCTCAAATACGCGAAAAATTGGCCAAATTGGGCTGGGAAAACACAGGATAAAGCTGGACCAACACCTAAGACAAGGTTTGGTCGGATCAAAACCACAAATAACACTCCAAATCAAGAGATCGATCCAAAGGCAAATATGGGGCTATTTTTTTGGGGATTTTTGAATTTTGGGTGGATAGAAGAAAAATTTGTGTGGGAATTCGTGAGCAACGAAGCTCTTGATACCAATATGTTGAGGGCAAACCTCTAGGGTGGCCCGGTCTTTCACGATTCCCTTTCAAATCGAGGGTGGAGTGTGGGGAGAGGAGGGGAGGATGAACACGATGAACGCGCACACGAAGAACGCGATGAACACACACACACACAAAAAACCATGATACACACCAATAGCTCACGCTGGCGGTGACCGGTCCGGCGCAATCCCTAGGATCGGCGTCGGGCGGAGGACTCTCTCTCGAACCGGCATGGTGAGATGGGAGACTTGGTGAGATCTTGACGTCTTGGCAAAGGGACACCGATGCCAAGGCCTTGTACAACGCGGAGGCACGATGCAAACTCCAACGAGGTTTGGGATATTTGGTGCTCCTTGTTCAAGGAGCATGAGGCAAGAATTAGATAGATCCACAAGGAGTTTCCACTAATTCCAAATATCATGCCTAGGGTTTACAATGGAGGTGGGGGACTATATATAGGCTAGCCACTTAAACAGGGGTACTTTAGGAATATAAGACAAGTTCTGGACGGACTAAGGGGTACATGGGCCGCAGGCCCAAAGGCCTTTTCATGTCTGGCGTCGGTCGGACCGGCGACTCCGGTGTGGTGGACCGGAGACTCCGGTCTATGCCGAAGATTCTGGTCAGTATCCGGACCGGCCTCCGGAGGGGCCTTCAGATTGTCCCAAGGCCCGGTGCAGGGGTCAGACCGAAGAGTGGGTCGGAGTCTCCAGGGTCGTCAGGTCGGTGACTTTGGTGGACCGGAGACTCCGGTGTGCATAGACCGGAGACTCCGGTCTGAGCAGCTCCAGTGGCTCCTGCTTCACGCTCTGCTCCTTGTTCTCCATCCTTGGGTGCTTGGTGATGTGTCAAGGCTTCGTACCTGATGATGCATAGAGTAGTTGCATGAAGTAGCACACCATCCAAGGAGGTATCAAATTGGCACGAGGAGAGGAGCGAGTTCACCTTAGCTTGTAGGAGTTTGGCTCTGGCACGAGTCATGGGTCCACTTGGGGGACTTGTTGGTGTAGATGTAGGAGCGTCCGTAGGACAGGCTGCATCAAACGGGAGACTATTTTTCTTTTGCTTTTTCTTTGTATCTTTTTCTTTCTTTTGTATTTTTTTGCTCTCCCTTGATGCTACCTAATCACACTTGATATTGCTCTTGCATTCTCACTATCCAAGGACAAATGCACAATGCTCAAGCAAACACAAGATGAGCCACTCTCATGGGATAGGTACACACAACGGAAGATATGGGTTAACAAGGTGACACAAGTTATACCTTCGTTGGTGATGATGAACTTGGCGTCGGTGGTGCGGGATGATGTTCATGGGCCGTGGTGTCGATGCGCGTGGAGGTTGTCGATGCGGAAACTTGTTGTTAGTTGATGACACGCACACTAGCACAAACAAAAAACAGGAAATTAGCCAAAGCCGGAGACTCCAGGGTTTCAGGCCAGAAACTCTGGTGCAGGCTGGAGACTCCGGTGTGGGTAGACCGGAGAATCCGATGTGTAGGCCGGAGACTCCGGTCTGGAGTCAGATCGCGAACTTCTCATTATCTTGAGCAGAAATCTACGCCTTGGGGCCTCAAATCCACGAAAAATTGGCCAAATTGGGCTGGGAAAACGCAGGATAAAGCTGGACCAACTCCTAAGACAAGGTTTGGTCGGATCAAAACCACAAATAACACTCCAAATCAAGAGATCGATCCAATGGCAAATATGGGCTATTTTTGGGGATTTTCGAATTTTTGGTGGATAGAAGAAAATTTTGTGGGGGAATTCGTGAGCAACAAAGCTCTTGATACCAATATGTTAAGGGCAAACCTCTAGGGTGGCCCGATCTTTCAGGAATCCCACTCAAATCGAGGATGAAGTGCGGGGACAGGAGGGAAGGATGAACACGATGAACTCACACACGAACAACGAGATGAACACACACACACACACAAGACCACGATACACACCAATAGCTCATGCCGGCGGTGACCGCTCCGGCGCAATCCCTAGGATCAGCGTCGAGCAGAGAACTCTCTCTCGAACTAGCACGGCGAGATGGGAGACTCGGTGAGATCTTGACGTCTAGGCAAAGGAACTCCGATGCCTAGGCCTTGTACAACGTGGAGGCACGATGCACACTCCAGCGAGGTTTGGGATATTTGATGCTCCTTTATCAAAGGAGCATGAGGCAAGAACTAGATAGATCCACAAGGGGTTTCCACTAATTCCAAATATCATGCCTAGGGTTTAGAATAAAGGTGGGGGACTATATATAGGCTAACCACATAGTCAGGGGTACTTTAGGAATAAAAGACAAGTTCTAGACGGACTAAGGGGTACATGGGCCGAAGGCCCAAAGGCTACATGCCTGGCGACGGTTGGTCCGGAGACTCCGGTGTGTAGGCCGGAGTCTCCGGTCTAGTCTCCGGACCAACCTCCGGAGGGGCATACAAATTTTCCTAGGGCCTGGTTCGAGGGGTCAGACCGGAGGGCAGGCTGGAGTCTCCGGGGTCTTCAGTCCGGAGACTTTGGCAGGCCGGAGACTTCGGTATACAAAGACCGGAGACTCCGGTCTGAGGAGCTCCAGTGGCTTCTCCTTCACGCTCTGCTCCTTGTTCTCCATCCTTGGGTGCTTGGGAGTGTGTTGAGGCTTCGTACCTGATGATGCACATCGTAGTTGCATGAAGTAGCACACCATCCAAGGAAGTATCAAATTGGCACGAGGAGAGGAGCGAGTTCACCTTAGCTTGTAGGAGTTTGGCTCAGGCACGAGTCATGGGACCACTTGGGGGACTTGTTGGTGTAGATGTAGGAGCGTCCGTAGGACGAGCTGCATCTCCTCGGCTTTTCCCTACCTAGGTTCATCCCCCCAACAGCTTGCCTTTGTTTGTAGTAGTAGTCTTGGGATTTTTGTATGAGTTTCCTTGATCTATTATTTGTAAGCTTGTCTGTCCTCACTTGCTTGTAGATATGAGCTACTTTAGGGGCTGATCCTCTAGTAACCAATCAACACAACAATGCAACCTCTAAAATCTTGAGGATAAATTATCAAACCCTAAATAGGAAGACAATCTCCCTCCTTATTATAAGGTCCACTTCTTGGAAAGCCACTTAAAACCCTTAACCCTTAATCTAAGGCCATGTGCCTCTTCTATACTCAACCTTGTGATTTTCTCATCTATTCCCAACACTTTATCTTGATCTAAGAAACCATCTACCTAGTTCCCAAGCTAGTTTTCCATCTACTTATTAAAGTGAACGTTTTTTCCTTATCAGACTCCATTTGGAGTCACTTCTCTTTTGTAGTTTACAAGGTAATGGAGACCAACTCAAAACATGGATCCCTTATACCTAACCTAATCTTCATCAGCATTCACCTAATGATGAGTTTGGAACCTTGCACCCCACCAAAACCACTAGATCTTGTACCCTGGTCAAAAACCCTAAACAGTCAAAAGTTGGCTATGTCTGAAACTGTTATCAAGATCCCATCCTTGAGCCTCTCTCTAGAATCATCCATGTATCTTTTTGGAAATGAACTTGGACCATCTTGTACACCATCATATGCACTTACAAGACACACTCTTTCGCTTGGCTAGAACCCTCTGGGATGCACTTGTCCTTGATGGTTTTGTAGTCAATAAAAGAATTTGTTTCTTCCAACTATATCAACGTTCCTACTTTGGCAGAAGCTCCCAATTTATCTCATCCTTTCTTGGAAAACTCTTTGCATTGTTGTGATCAACTCGACCTTGTCTAACACCCCATACTCTCCTTGTTCCAATTTAAGCCTTGTGATTCTTAAACCCTCATGGTTTTGTAGGCAAGTTGACAATCTATTTTGACACCCTTATGTTCAACAAATGTTAGCATCATATTTTGAAGCACCCAAACCTGATAAAGACCAACTTTATTTAAAATGATGATCTACCTCACTTGGTCTATCTATCCTTCTGCCCCATGATCCAAATGAAACCTTGAGTCACCTTGCATAGCATTCTTAAGAAGGCGTGAGGGTATTAAAGCCCTAGATCACTAATATCAACCAAACATGAAATTTCTCAATTTGATTTCTTCTCAAACTCAAACTAGTGATCTCCACTAACATATCCACCCATCATTAATCTTTCCCTACATCATTAACCACCCCTCATCACTCAAACATGTGAGTTCTTGAGATAAATTTAATTAAACTAATAATGTCTATTCTAATTACACTTCGCAAAAATGATCAAACCTCACGCAAACTCTTGGTTTGACCACCACAGCATCCCACCCCCTTCTCAGGTCGTGTGCACTGTAGATAGTACTATAGATCCCCCTCTCCTTTTGTTCCCTAGTGCTTGGACAATGGGAAGTAGCTATTAGTGAAAATCCTAGCATATCTTCTTATTTAAATTGCATAGCATCTGCATCCCTCCTTCCCTCACTCCTCTCTGCACCTGCTTAGTCCCACACACCTCTTCCGCCACCCCTCTCATCCAATCCTTTCCCTAGCCCTCCCCCTCTCCTTCTTGCTGTCTTGGTCAAATAAATAAGTGGAGTAGCTAACTGGCATCATAAGGACCCCCTTTGCCTCTCCTCTGGTCCCTGACCCCACACACCTCTCTCCACCGCCTCCCTTGGCCAACCATCGAGCACCACTCAATCCCCATGTCTAAAATGGACCATGTCTACCCTAGACCACTCCTCGGGTTTATAAGGCCAGAGACCTCCCCTACCCTCCCTTCTGTGTTCATTTCCCTCATCTAACCTCCACCAACCATCCCTGAGCTCTAGAGCCATCCCTAGGACTTGCTCTTGCCTAGAGAAGCCGGAGCTCCACCCTCGGCTTTCCTCGAGATCTCCACCATGTGGTCTTGTCCCTGCACCTCTCCCTCTGCAGGTAACCCCAGTAAGACCTCTAGATCCCTGTAGCCAACCCTATCCTTTTCTTCTGCTTAGGATCACCCCAAGATCCACCACTGTTGAGCTCCGACCCAAGCTTCACTACAAGAAAAGGTTCCTTCCGCAACGACTTGGCCCGACGGTTGTCGTAGAAGGCGCGTCTTCTGCGATGAAATTCTTGGCTCGGCTGTGGCCAATGGAATTTTTTTTTCGGTTTCACGGGCCTCTACTACGACGGAACCGCTAAAAACATGAAGGAAGCTCGGCTGGCGCGTGGCAGAAGCAAGATTTTCGTTTCCTCGCGTGATGTTGACTCGCCTAATAGTTTTGAGGCGTGTGGGTCCCGGACGTCAGTGTCTCTAGCAGACCATACTTCTCGGTCACGCCTCCCTGATTTGAACTCGATAACATTTCTCAATGCGTCTGCCGTTTAGTCGAGCTGTTAGGTCCCACATGTCAGCCTCTCATTAGAAGAATCATGTGTATGATGGAATTTTTTTCCTTCGCTCACGCTACCCTATTCCAAACTTGATAGTGTTGCTCTATGCATCTACCGTTTAATCAACCTCCTAGAACCCACAAGTCATCCTCTCATTAGAAGAAACGTGTGTATGATGGAATTTTTTCCTTCGCTGGTGCTACCCTGTTCCGAAGTTGATAGCGCTGCTCGATGCATCTACCGTTTAACCAACCTCCTGAGCCCCACATGTCATCCTCTCATTAGAAGAAATATGTGTATGATGGATTTTTTCCTTCGCTCGCGCTACCCTGTTCCGAACTTGATAGTGTTGTTTGATGCATCTACCATTTAATCACGCAGCTGGGCCCCACATGTCATCCTCTCATTAGAAGAAACGTGTGTATGATGCATTTTTACCCTCTGTCGTGCCTTTGTGTTCCGAACTTGATAGAGTTCCTCGCTGCATCAACTGTTTATTCAGGACGGTGGGTCCCTTATGTCAGCCTCACATTAGAAGAATCATGGGTATGATGGAATGTTTGGTTCTCTAGCGCTACCCTATTCTAAACTAGATAGTTGCTCGATGAATCTGATGTTTTCTCACGCTGCTAGGTCCCCCATTTCATCATCTCATTACAAGAAACGTGTGCATGCTGAACTTTTTTCTCGCTCGTGCCTCCCTGTTTCGAGCTAGCAATGTTGCTCGATGCAACATCTGTATAAGGTCACGATGCTGGGTCCCACATATCAGCCTCTCTGTAAATGAAACATGCGTATGATGGACATTTTTTGCCATGTCCGTTGTTTTGACCTTGGCAATTTGCTAGGTCCCAGCTGACAGCCTTAGAGTAGAAAAAATGCTCATAAAGGCCGAATTAAAAAGATTCTGGTATAACTCAGGGCAGATGCCCTATCTGTCATGGCTTATATTCCATGGGCTCACTCCTAAATTGAATGGGCTAAGGTCGGTGGCCATAAGACCACGAAAAGGCCGAATTAGAAGGTTCTAGGCTATGCTTGGGGCTGATAAGCTAATTTCATGGGCTATGCTTGGGCATGCTAGGTCCGACATGTTAGCTTTTCTATAAGTGCAACGTGTGTATGATGGACTTTTTTTCGGCCACGTCCGCTGTTTTCAATATGGCAGCCGCATATGGTCTTGCTGCTAGGGCCCTTATGTTAGCCTCTCTGGTAAGTTCTATCTGGGTCCGGTGTTTTCGGCCGCGTTCGCTGTTGTCATCGTGGGTCCCCAATGCAGCCTTGTATATTATGTCTAGTGGGTCCCTGATGCCATCCTCTCTGCACAAGTATTTAAACTTTTTTTTCAAACCCATCCTAAAAAATAAACTCGAGGGACGCTGTAGGCTGGTGGGTCCGTGATATCAGCCTCTCTATAATGTGATATTGCTAGAAGAAAAAATGTAAACCCAAGAAACACACACATAGGCGATTCGAACAAAAGACCTTCAAATCAAATAAACTTAAACCAAGTGTGTTCCCACTACAACAAAGATATTTATAGAAAAAATATCATAGGCCGAATTAAAAGAGTTTGGCTATTCTACATAGGCTGCTCTACGTGGGTTATAGTCCATAGGCTATGCTCCATGGGCTTCTTTCTCAAATTTCACTAGGTTGTGCTCAGCAGTCACTTAACATCTAAAATGCTGAATTAATATGTTCTCGGCTATGCTCCATGGGCTCCTTTCTCAAATTTCACTAGGCTATGGTCAGGAGTCGCCTAGCCCCGAAAATACTGAATTTAATATGTTTTGGGCTAAAGAGGGGCCGAATGAGCTACTATATTTCTGCTCCTAGTTAATAAAAATTGCATTGTGATGTGCTAGTAGGATTCGAAACAAAGACCTCGGAGAGGGAGGGGGAATGCGATAATTATTTTTGGCAGATATTCATGTCAAAATTCAGCAGTACAGAATATGATAGAAAAATTATCAACGGAATCAAAGTTCATATTCAGGAGCACTTGACCAATTCAGCAGCATTCCAAAAGTGACAATTCAGCGATACAGACGCTAAAATACAATAGCAGTATAGAGAGAATCAGTTCTTGTTTCAGCTCTAAAATCCTTGTCGCACGATCAGTTTGCCCTTTTCACCAGACACACTCGACCATTGGAGCAAGCAAAACTGACGATCAAGTCTGCTTTGAGTACCTTCTTCTCACATCAATGCCCGTGTGACCCCCGTATACAACCCAAAATGCCCACGTCCCATCTAGATTGGGACATGGCCATGTTTCAAAAGAAAATCAAGACTATCTACTTTCCTTGATATAACAAGTACCAGTACATTAGTAGTAGTTCCAAAAAAATGCTTTAGTAATAGTAACAATAGAACATTTGAGAGATTTAGTATCTTTCCTGCTTGAAATTCAATAGCAGTACAGAGATAATAAGTTCTTGTTCCATCTGAAAAACCTTGGCGCGTGATCTGTTTTCCCTATTCTCCGAATAGGCTCGATCATAGGAGCAAGCAAAACTGATGATCATGTCTGCTTTTGTGCGAATACCACCTCATTTCGTCAATGCCTGTGTGACCCCCATATGCAACCCAAAATGCCCAAGACTGATTGATGTAGCCCAACCTACGGTCGTTACCACATCAAGGTCTCCAACTTATGCCAAGTCGTCACGGACTCCAAAGGTGAATCCGTTCCTCTATGCAAGCCCAATTCCTACCCTATTGAATGGTATGCTACTTCATACTCCATCACATATTCATGATAGATTCATACCGACGACTACGAAGGCCAGGGAGGAAGCCTGGAGCAAGAAGCACGACAAGACAGAGGCTTGGACGAGCAGACGGAGGAGGCAGAGCCAAACCGGCGGTAGAACCGGCAAACCGGTCTCCACGCCGGAATTCCCGGCGCCAGCTCCGGCGGACCGGACCCCCGACAGGAATTACCGGCGTGTACCGAAGACGACCGGCACTGACCGAACGACGTTTCTGCACGCTGTTCCGGTGCAGACCGGAAGAACCGACGACCGCCAGAAATCCCGGCGCCAGATCGGGCGCTGCCGGACTTACGCCGGTATCACCCGTCTAAGCATGGATCTGGGTTTAATGCCCGGGAATATTCCCTTTCCTTACCCTTTTGCATAAACTACCCCCATTCTAGTGGCTGGCCTATAAACAGAGCCCCCACCCCTCATGTATCCCTTAGGCATAGATGATAGACTAATGACAACCCCCCTTTGTGGAATCTCTAGTTTTGCCTCATCCCCTTCTACCAAAGGGGATCGACTATCGTCACCACCTCGTTGGAGTTTGCATCGCGCCTCCCTCGTTGTACAAGGCCTAGGCAACAGAGATCCATTGCCTAGACGTCAAGACCCTCTCCAAGGTGTTCTTCCCTCTCCGCTTGGGATTGAAGGGAGCATGTTGGCCGATCATTCCTTGCGAGGATTCTATCAGACCGGTGTCCACCTGTGAGAGCAATCGGCCTTGTATCGTGTGTGTTTTACGTGTGTTCATCGTGTTCTTTGCGAGGTGTGCATCTGCTTCCGCTACCTTCTCCCTTTCCCTCGTTTTCCCATCGATTTGACCACGAGATCCGTGAAGATCGGGCCACCCACGGGGTTACCCCATAACACTCATCTAGATAATTGTGACAATGCTAGGTATCAAAATAAAAGCAAGACAATCTGCTGCACTTGATCTAAAGTAACAGTACATCACTATTAGTTCAACACAATACTTTGGTAATAGCAATAACAGAACAAAGACAAAGCAAGATGATCTCCTGCCCTTGACCTAAACAAGTACTACCAGTATATAGTAGTACAAAATACTCTGTAGTACAAGAACTAGTACTATACTAGTACTACTATGCATTCAAAATCCACCCTCCAACATATAGAAATCCCTAAGCAGGTTAAATAAATTTTGTGTCAATTGGGGATTCTCCCCCGCGATTGATGCATATTGAGTAATGCAGACCCTGGGTAATATGAGATGGTTCACTTTAGAACACAAAGGAACGATTTTTCCACCGGATGATGCCCGGCACCTCCTAGCTCCCAGGCGTGGAGGAACTGTAGATTGTATGGGCCCATAACCCCAGCTCTATTGTCGGGTAATAGGTAGTGATCAGCACATTGTACAAGGGTGACGAGCATGCGTCCGTCCTGACGCACACGACAGATCCGCTGATGTCGCCCGACTCGTGCATGTCAAATAGCAGAGCAAATACCATACCATCGTCCCCAGATCCGATCTTCTCTACTCTCGATGAGTGCGGTGCCAACAGCGGTTGAGAAATGTACCTGGAGTTTCTAAAGGAAGTAAGATTCAGCGGACTAAATTGTAGCATGCTAAATATTATAAGAAAAAATGATAAAGTAAATATGAGTAACCTGACTGAGATAAAACATACGTAGTACTCCCTCTGTTTCAAAATATAAGATGTTTTATCTTTTGTGAAACGAGTGTATCTAGACCCCTTTTAGTATATGGGTTCACTCCGAACTACACACAAAAAGAGTCTAGATACACTCCTTTCACAAAAGCTAAAACATCTTTATATGTTTTGAAATGGAGGGAGTAGATACTGAGTACATGTGCAAGGCCATTGTTTCAAAGGAAAAGCTACTTTATCTAAGAAAGTAGTGCTAGCTCCTAGTACAAAGAGCCATGTTTGAAAGGAAATGCTCGACCATTGGAGCATGATAAACTGATGATCAATGCTTGTGTGACCCCCATATGGAACCCAAAATGCCCAAGTCTCATCTAGATTGCGACAAGGCCATGTTTCAAAAGAAAAGCAAGCCTATCTACTGCCCTTGATTTAAACAATTACAGTACATCAGTATCAGTTCCACAAAATGTTTTAGTAATAGCAACAATAGAACATTTGAGAGATTCAGTAGCTTTCCTGCTTGAAATCAATAGCAGTACAGAGAGAATCAGTTCTTGTTCCAGCTCAAAAAACATACTTGATCATTGGAGGCAGAAAAAATGACAATCCAGTGACAATGCCTATGTGACCCCCCATATGGAACCCAAAATCCCCAAGACTCATCTAGATAATTGTGACAATGCTAACTTTCAAAAGAAAAGCAAGAAAAACTGCTGCACTTGATCTGAACAAGTAACAGTACATCACTATTAGTTCAACAAAATATTTCAGAATAGCAACGACAGAATAAAGGAAAAGCAAGACCATCTCCTGTCCTTGGCCTAAAAAAGTACTACCATTATATAGTAGTACACAATAGTCCGAAGTATAAGAACTAGTGCTATACTAGTACTAATCTACATCCAAAATCCAACCTCGGGTGCACGTACGTCCATGGTATGTAGTGAAAGTGGGATAAAGAAACTGAGGTAGTAGAATGGTCAATTTGGAATTCTCCCTAGCGATGGATGCATATTGAGTAATACAGGCCCTGGGTCTAAGACGTTTGATGGCACACCACCATGGAATGATTTTCCTTCTGCATGATGCCAGGCACTGCCCTGCTCCCAGGAGTGAAGGAATTGCGCACTCCACCCTCCCAAAACCTAGCCTCTGTTGACGGGTGATAGACGGTGAACTACACATTGTACAAGGGCGACGACCACCCGTCCGGCCTAACGCACATGATGGATACGATGATGTCGCCCCACTCAAGCATGTCAAATAGCCCAGCGAACACCGTACCGTCGTCTCCAAATCCGATGTTCTCTAGTCTTGATGAGCGCGGTGCTGACAGTGGCTGAGAGATGTACCTGGTATTTCTAAAGGAAGTAAGAATCGGCGGACAAAATTACAACATGCTAAATATACATATAAGAAGTTCTCGGGCGCCTGAGATCTAGACACTCCCAAGAAAAAAATACAGAGCCATGTTTCAAAGCAAATGCTAGATCATCTCCAGCGTTTGATCTAAACAAACTTGAACGGCAGATCATCATCAGAATCATGATGGTCATATTTGCCATCTCCTACATTGTGGATGCAAAATGAGTAATCCGGTGTGAACCTATCACGTTTCTTAATAAGGAAATTACGGTAATTTTCAGTAATCCCGACGGAGGCCGGCGACACGCTGGTCTTCAGCTCGAAAAACAGGCTATCTTCGGCGAACTCCTCCAGGTCCTCTCCAATCATAGAAGCTTTATAAAAGTGCAACTCAACCATGTAAAGCAGAAACAAGCACGCCACAGACTTGACGCACTGGACGGATACGATGAGGCCATAGTCGGGCATATCAAATTGCACGGCAAACAATGTATCATAATCCCCGGATACCACGGTCTCTACTCTCCATGAGCTAGGTGCCAGCAAAGGCTGATGATATGGGGTGGCCCGATCTTCTCAGCAAGCTCTTGTCGATGGTAATGGTGGCTGATAGATAACTAGTGCGTAGCTATGATCTCTCTTGCTCGATCCCTGATGCCAATGCAATAGCTCTAGAAACCTTGTAGGATATTCACAACACCACACTCTTGCGCACGCAGCCGTGACCACGAACGGTAGTATGCAATCTACTAATTCCCAATGGAACAACAGATCACACTCAATTATAGTTGGCAGATTCGAACATAGGGTAATTCCAGAGGTTCTATGAAAGAAACAACTCCAAAATATTTTAACGTGGTCTTTCAACCTAACTTGTGACGGCTACTGGAGGTTTATATGAGGGCTGGGGCGTCCTCCCCTCTAAACGGGCCTAAAAACAGCCATAACTTGGCTCAAACTGACTTGGTTCGACTCAAACTGTTACATACCGACCCATATATGGGTACGGCCTTATTGGCACGCAGTCCAAACGTCGTGGAACACCTCAAACATGTAATTCTTGGTGCGCCATCTCTCTCTCTTGCTCATACGTGATTTCCTCATTGCGTCCTAGTGCGCCTGCCTCCCGCTCCTCCCTCGCGCACTTGTTGATATTGGAAATCAGCGCTTGTCCTTCTTGCTGCAACTCTCCTCCTCCTCGCGCAACGCTTGTGTTATTAATAAACCTGATCATACAAAGATGCATAGACTTAGGTAGTATAAAGTTCTCATTAAGTAAAACATCAGGTTCAATTAAGAATGAATTCACCTGATAGTCATTATTGATTTGACTCAGTATTTCCTTCCAGTTCAGGCAGTCAGAATCATCATAATCCCTGTAGATATCCTCATCATCCTCCCTTTCTTCATGAAAAGCCCTCCTCAGCTTTAGGTAAGCTGAAAGTGGGAGAAACAAAAAGAACAACGTGTACGCAAAGTATATGTATATATAACATGTTGTATTATTGTTGTTCACATGAAAGTATGTCCAGTATACATCAAGCAACTTAAATTGCAGGTATAAGTGAAGTACAAAGAATCATGATCATGGTAAAAAACAACTAAATAGATAGTCATGTTCTTCAATATTAAATTCAGTTTTCTCAAAGAAGATCTATGATCAAATTTGTGAACAAGATCAAACCAATTCAATATGTCTGAAAACCAAATTGAATCATGCCATGCTTCAACTGCGCTACTCTTATTATTATGAACATGATCATGTTGTCCAGTATGCAAAATGCAACTCAATTTGCAAATATAAGTGAAGTATAAAGCATTAGCACAACTAGACAACGAATTTTGGGATAAACACAATGAATATGAAAACTGGGGTTCTATTCTAGCAAGATTACAACGATCCAATATAGGTAAAATTACTTGTGTTGGCTGCATTATATCAACTAGACCTGACTTTAGTTTCATATTATCACAAATTTTAGCATATATCTCACAACACAAAATCGTCGACACACAACATGTATGGCTGAAAACAACATGTTTCAGTTCAGCGATTCTATCACAAGTAATGCATATGTGATCCACAAGAAAATTTTCATGCATGCTATATTCACCAATCAGATTGAAAGTGAAACAAGGAGAATATGTGCTAGAATTCAGAAATGAAATTTCAGAAATCTTATCCATAGCACAACTCATACTCATAGGTTCATTTAGCATGATGGAATACATAATATCAGCAGGTGGTATTCGACCAAGTATTTCCTTATGTGTTATCAGTACCACATGATCAAAATTTGAATTTGGTAAACTATCACATGGTGCTGAAACAGTAGTGCAAGGCAAATCGCAAGGAGGCTTCAGTAAAGGAATAGACTCACAATATGTCGCACATGTTGGCTAATGCTCCAAATCCGTACCAATGTCATTAACAAACTTCTCAGCTGTAGTACGTACTACGACATCCTCCTCAAGTAACAATACCAGATCGTGTGATGCAGGTTGTAAAATAGGCGGCTCCCTTTCTTCAAAAGCAACCTGTACATCACAAGATACAACACTAGGAGTAGACATGATTACATTAGTAGAAATATCCTCACATGTATTAGCATCTAGTACACTGATGTTTTCTTTTTCTCTCAGACTCTTAGAATGGATGCTCTCAACCTCACGTTTAGTGGAATCACACAGCTCACTTTTGATAACACTCTCACTCAGCTTGGCTATGTGGCTCTCATTCTCACATGGGTTGTAATGCACACCGTGTTCAAGATGACAAATAATAGAATTGTCACCGTTCCTCATGACCTTGTACTTAGCAGACAAACTGAACTCTTTTGTCCTCTCCTTGCGAAGAAGATGATACTCATCAAATTTGTCGGCTGAAATCCTGAGCATAACACGCCTCTTCATGTTCCATTTGAAAGAAATCCTTCCAACAACAGGACATATTTGAGCGTCAAACCTTCTGCTCCAAGGTTCTCCCAATAGTATGTGACAAGAATCAAGTGGTATAGGAGATACATCACAGCGCACAATCTCAGTATGCTCTTTAAAAGTCATAGGAACATCAGCGGTGTGTGAAATCAGCAATGTGCCATATGATGAATGCAAGAGATATGGCACCGCATGGACACATGTGGGTAGCTGCAACTTTTGTACAACTTCAATGCTCATCAAATTAATAGTAGAGTTACTATCAATGGTAATGGAAGCACATCGCTCACCAATCATCACACTATGGTGGAAAAGACCATCACCATCAAAAATACCGCGTTCTTCCTTCCAAAAAGTTTCACTACAATGCCAATTGTCGATGAATTTGTAACTATACGTCTCCACATTATTTGTAACATCACCTGCCTCCAATTTCTGCATCACATCAACACTACTAGAAGACATGATTAGTACATTAGTGCACAAATCAAAATCAGTATGGTGAAAACTCTCACAACTCACTCACTACTGATAAGAAAGAAGATCTTACCGTTCCAAAGTGAATAGAGATGCTCTACCAAACGTAATCAAAGACTGATGCACTGAAGTGATGAAGTGAATACCAAAGGCATAGAGATAGTGCTAGCGTCTCTCCTTGTGCATTGCAATACGAGCGTTCCTCCGACATACCTTACTTTTTTGAGCTCATTTTCATAGTTGCAATTGCCCCATTTATCTCCACCGTGTGTGTTTCCGTGGGCCTTTGTCATACGATCAGCACTAGGACTTTTTTGCGGTGTAGTTAGGATACCATACCTACAGCTCCACCATAAATACCCTGGGTGCCCTGTGATCGTTCTCTATACCTTTGATATTCACTTCATCACTTCAGTGCATCAGTCTTTGATTATGTTTGGTAGAGCATCTCTATTCACTTTGGAACGGTAAGATCTTCTTTCTTATCAGTTGTGAGTGAGTTGTGAGAGTTTCCACAATACTGATTTTGATTTTTGCACTAACTTACTAATCATGTCTTTGAGTGATGATGAAATTGTGTCAAAGAAAAAGCAGGTGGAGGAGCTTGTTATTTGGAGAGAGTCTATTGATAGAAATATCACCGACATACAAGATGCTGTGGAGAATAATACTGGAGCCATCAATAATATTCAGACGCAGCTGACTGCTATGAATGTCAACTTTGTCACCTTGCAGCGTTCCATTGAGGCGATTCAGGCAACACTCCAGCCCGGACTGGCACAACATGATGATGGGTTTGAGGACTTTGATGAGGGAAGTGCGGCTGATGCTGCTCCACATCGTGGCAGGGGATGAGCAAATCCCCCTGCACCTGCGGCTGCTCCTCCGTATGGCTGTGGGTATGCTCCTCTTGGACGTGCCCAGCGTGCTTACAATCCAGCTGATGATAGTTTGGGGAGCTCAACCAAACGGGCCCGTAGACTAGCGTGCTTAGTGCTCTGCGGGCTGCTCAGTTCAGCAATCTTGTGCCCGTTTCGTTGAGACAGTGCTAGCGTCTCTCCTTGTGCATTGCAACACGAGCGTTCCTCCGACATACCTCACCTTTTGGAGCTCATTTTCATAGTTGCAATTGCCCCATTTATCTCCACCGTGTGTGTTTCCGTGGGCCTTTGTCATACGATCAGCACTAGGACTTGTTTGCGGTGTAGTTAGGATACCATACCTACAGCTCCACCATAAATACCCTGGGTGCCCTGTGATCGTTCTCTATACCTTTGATATTCACTTCATCACTTACCTTTGATATTCACTTCATCACTTCAGTGCATCAGTCTTTGATTACGTTTGGTAGAGCATCTCTATTCACTTTGGAACGGTAAGATCTTCTTTCTTATCAGTTGTGAGTGAGTTGTGAGAGTTTCCACAATACTGATTTTGATTTTTGCACTAACTTACTAATCATGTCTTTGAGTGATGATGAAATTGTGTCACAGAAAAAGCAGGTGGAGGAGCTTGTTACTTGGAGAGAGTCTATTGATAGAAATATCACCGACATACAAGATGTTGTGGAGAATAATACTGGAGCCATCAATAATATTCAGACGCAGCTGACTGCTATGAATGTCAACTTTGTCACCTTGCAGCGTTCCATTGAGGCGATTCAAGCAACACTCCAGCCCGGACTGGCACAACATGATGATGGGTTTGAGGACTTTGATGAGGGAAGTGCGGCTGATGCTGCTCCACATCGTGGCAGGGGATGAGCAAATCCCCCTGCACCTGCGGCTGCTCCTCTGTATGGCTGTGGGTATGCTCCTCTTGGACGTGCCCAGCGTCCTTACAATCCAGCTTGATCCTGAGGATTATAGTTTGGGCAAGCCCAAGTTCTCCATTCCTTCGTTCAATGGCTCGCTTGATCCTGAGGATTATATTACTTGGGAGTTGAAGATTGAAAAGCTCTGGCATTTATTTGATTACCTAGAAGACAAGAAGGTCAAACTTGCTGCATCAGAATTTGATGGTTACGCTTTGCGTTGGTGGGAAGCTATTGTGCAGAATAGACAGAACGACAATGAACTTCCTGTGAGGGATTGGCGTGAGATGAAGGCCATTATGGCGGATCGTTTTGTTCCCTCCAATTATTTGCGTTCTATGTTTGACAAGCTCACACAGTTGAGGCAAGGCACAATGACAGTTGATGAGTACTACATGGAGATGGAGATGCTTATGCAGCGTGCTAATGTTCGTGAATCACGAGAGATGACGATGCAACGTTTCCTCAACGATTTGAAGCTTCAAATCAAGAGTATTATGCGTTATCACAAGTATGAGACAATGAACGAGCTGCTGCACCATGCTAGAGAGGCCGAGTCCCAGCTGGCAGAAGAGGCAAAGTCACGTGCTCGATTTCCATCTTCTAGCAGATTTTCGGACAGATCTACACCTCCCACTGTCATGCCACCAGCTGCTGTTCCGTTTACACCATGGGCCAAACCAGCAAGTACACCTTCGTTTGGTTCTGATACTCGGAAACCCGCTGCTCCTACTGCTAGCTCGGGTTCCAACATGTCTACTGCACGTACTCGTGATGTGGTGTGCCATACTTGTGGAGGCAGAGGTCACTACAAGAAGGATTGTCCAAACAGCAAGGTTATGTTTGTTAATGAACAAGGTGAAGTGGAAAGTGGAGATGAAGCTTCTGATGATGATATTGATGACGGCGAGGTTGGTGCTGATGCATATGCTGAGCGTGCACCCACTATTGTCGTATCCTCATGTGTACTTAATGTGCAACCGGTTGAGGAATCCCAGCGTTGCAACCTGTTCCAAACAAAAGATCTAGTTGGACCAAACAAAGCTTGCAAGGTCATTATTGATGGAGGTAGCTGCAGAAATCTTGCAAGTAAGGAACTATGTGCCAAACTGAATTTGACATACTTACCTCATCCCAAGCCATACTACATACAATGGTTGAGCAACAATGGTGACATGAAGGTAAATCATATGGTACCTGTGAACTTTCAAATAGGGCCATACAAAGATTCTATTGATTTTGATGTGGTTCCTATGACTGTTTGTCACCTACTATTGGGTCGGCCTTGGCTCTATGATCACCATGTGCAACACAATGGCCGAGCCAATACATATCACTTGGAATTCAAAGGAAAGAAGATTACTATGCAGCCAATGACACCACAAGAAATTGTGAATGATTCTCGCCAGAAGATAGAGGTGAACATGAAGGAAGATACTACCACTCGGCGAGATTGCGTGACAGCTGTTCCTGATGGAATTGAGCCTAAATTGAGTGATATAACGAAAAGTGAGAGAGTGCCCGGTTTATTACTATTAGCCACTAAGGAAGATATGAGAGAATTTCGTGAGGATCCTACAGCCATGCCACTTGTGCTCATGTATAAGGGCGAGGTATTGGTTTCTAACGACATAACCCCTATTTCTCTTGGTGTCTCTTCTGTTCTGCAGGACTTTGGGGATGTGTTTCCAGAAGATGTACCCATAGGCTTACCTCCATTGCATGGTATAGAACATCAAGTGGACTTGATTCCTCGCGCCACACTTCCCAACCGTGCACCCTACAGGACTAATCCCGAAGAAACTAAGGAAATTCAGAAGCAAGTACAAGCGTTGCTGGATAAAGGGTACATTCGTGTTTCTCTTAGCCCTTGTGATGTTCCTGTTATTTTAGTTCCTAAGAAAGATGGTACATGGCGCATGTGTGTTGACTGTAGAGCGATTAATAACATCACTATTCGATATCGTCATCCTATTCCATGCTTAGAGGATATGCTAGATGAATTGAGTGGTGCTGCTGTTTTCTCTAAAATTGACTTGCGTAGTGGTTATCATCAAATTAGGATGAAAGAAGGGGATGAATGGAAAACTGCTTTCAAAACTAAATTCGGCTTGTATGAGTGGTTAGTCATGCCGTTTGGTCTTACTAATGCACCTAGTACTTTCATGCGTTTGATGAATCATGTTTTGAGAGAGTTTATTGGTCGTTTTGTGGTTGTTTACTTTGATGATATACTCATATACAGCCACACCAAATCTGAACATTGCACTCATATTAGACAAGTTTTGCAAGTGTTACGTGATAATAAACTGTATGCTAATCTTGAGAAGTGTACATTTGCAAAAGATAAGGTCATATTCCTAGGATTTGTTGTTTCTAAGCATGGAGTAGAGGTAGATCAATCTAAAATTGAATCAATTCAGAATTGGCCGACTCCAATGAATGTAAGTCCAGTGCGTAGTTTCCACGGTCTCGCTGGTTTCTATAGGCGCTTTGTGAAAGATTTTAGCACCATTGATGCACCATTAAATGATTTGACAAAGAATGGTGTTCCTTTTGTATGGGGCGCGGCCCAAGACATTGCATTTGATACATTGAAACGTTTGCTTACTTCTGCACCATTGCTTGCATTACCTGATTTTTCGAAGCAATTTGAAGTTGAATGTGATGCTAGTGGTATAGGCATAGGTGGCGTTTTGATGCAAGAGGGTCGGCCTATCTCTTATTTTTCTGAGAAATTGACTGCACCTTCGTTTGGTTCTAATACTCGGAAACCCGCTGCTCCTGCTGCTAGCTCGGGTTCCAACATGTCTACTGCACGTACTCGTGATGTGGTGTGCCATACTTGTGGAGGCAGAGGTCACTACAAGAAGGATTGTCCAAACAGCAAGGTTATGTTTGTTAATGAACAAGGTGAAGTAGAAAGTGGAGATGAAGCTTGTGATGATGATATTGATGACGGCGAGGTTGGTGCTGATGCATATGCTGAGCGTGCACCCACTATTGTCGTATCTTCACGTGTACTTAATGTGCAACCGGTTGAGGAATCCCAGCGTTGCAACTTGTTCCAAACAAAAGCTCTAGTTGGACCAAACAAAGCTTGCAAGGTCATTATTGATGGAGGTAGCTGCAGAAATCTTGCAAGTAAGGAACTATGTGCCAAACTGAATTTGACATACTTACCTCATCCCAAGCCATACTACATACAATGGTTGAGCAACAATGGTGAGATGAAGGTAAATCATATGGTACGAGTGAACTTTCAAATAGGGCCATACAAAGATTCTATTGATTTTGATGTGGTTCCTATGACTGTTTGTCACCTACTATTGGGTCGGCCTTGGCTCTATGATCGCCATGTGCAACACAATGGCCGAGCCAATACATATCACTTGGAGTTCAAAGGAAAGAAGATTACTATGCAGCCAATGACACCACAAGAAATTGTGAATGATTCTCGCCAGAAGATAGAGGTGAACTTGAAGGAAGATACTACCACTCAGAAAGATTGCGTGACAGCTGTTCCTGATGTGATTGAGCCTAAATTGAGTGATATAACGAAAAGTGAGAGAGTGCCTGGTTTATTGATATTAGCCACTAAGGAAGATATGAGAGAATTTTGTGAGGATCCTACAGCCATGCCACTTGTGCTCATGTATAAGGGCGAGGTATTGGTTTCTAACGACATGACCCCTATTTCTCTTGGTGTCTCGTTTGTTTTGCAGGACTTTGGGGATGTGTTTCCAGAAGATGTACCCGCAGGCTTACCCCCATTGCGTGGTATAGAACATCAAGTGGACTTGATTCCTGGTGCCACACTTCCCAACCGTGCACCCTATAGGACTAATCCCGAAGAAACGAAGGAAATTCAGAAGCAAGTACAAGCGTTGCTGGATAAAGGGTACATTCGTGTTTCTGTTAGCCCTTGTGCTGTTCCTGTTATTTTAGTTCCTAAGAAAGATGGTACATGGCGCATGTGTGTTGACTGTAGAGCGATTAATAACATCACTATTCGATATCGTCATCCTATTCCACGCTTAGAGGATATGCTAGATGAATTGAGTGGTGCTGCTGTTTTCTCTAAAATTGACTTGCGTAGTGGTTATCATCAAATTAGGATGAAAGAAGGGGATTAATGGAAAACTGCTTTCAAAACTAAATTCGGTTTGTATGAGTGGTTAGTCATGCCGTTTGGTCTTACTAATGCACCTAGTACTTTCGTGCGTTTGATGAATCATGTTTTGAGAGAGTTTATTGGTCGTTTTGTGGTTGTTTACTTTGATGATATACTCATCTATAGCCACACCGAATCTGAACATTGCACTCATATTAGACAAGTTTTGCAAGTGTTACGTGATAATAAACTGTAAGCTAATCTTGAGAAGTGTACATTTGCAAAAGATAAGGTCATATTCCTAGGATTTGTTGTTTCTAAGCATGGAGTAGAGGTAGATCAATCTAAAATTGAATCAATTCAGAATTGGCCTACTCCAGTGAATGTAAGTGAAGTGCGTAGTTTCCACGGTCTCGCTGGTTTCTATAGGCGCTTTGTGACAGATTTTAGCACCATTGCTGCACCATTAAGTGATTTGACAAAGAAAGGTGTTCCTTTTGTATGGGGCGCGACGCAAGACATTGCATTTGATACATTGAAATGTTTGCTTACTTCTGCACCATTGCTTGCATTACCTTATTTTTTGAAGCAATTTGAAGTTGAATGTGATGCTAGTGGTATAGGCATAGGTGGCGTTTTGATGCAAGAGGGTCGGCCTATCGCTTATATTTCTGAGAAATTGACTGGTGCTCGTTTGAATTATTCAATCTATGATAAAGAATTGTATGCACTTGTTAGAGTACTTGAGGTTTGGCAACATTATTTGTGGCCAAAGGAATTCATCATACATTCTGATCATGAAGCATTGAAATACTTGAAAGCTCAATCAAACTTGCATCGAAGATTAGCAAAATGGGTTGAGTTCATTGAGTCTTTTCCTTACATCATTAATTATAAGAAGGGAAAAGAGAATGTTGTTGCTGATGCTCTATCTAGGAAGAACATGCTATTCACCAATCTTGATGTTAAAATTCCTGGATTAGAAGCTATTTGTGCACTTTATGCAACTGACCATGATTTTGCTGAACCATATCGTTTATGTGCTCTTAGAAACGCATGGGATAAGTATCATATACATGATGGATATTTGTTTCGAGCTAACAAACTATGTATTCCAGAATCGTCGTTGCATTTGTTCTTAGTGCAGGAATCACATGCTGGTGGTTTGATGGGTCACTTTGGGCATGAGAAGACATTGCTCATGCTTGCTGATCATTTTTATTGGCCCAAGATGAGGCGTGATGTGTACAGATTTTTGAGCAGATGCATTACTTGCCACAAGTCGAAATCCAAGCTGAAGCCTCACGGTTTGTATACACCTCTCTCTGCACCTACTACTCCATGGGAAGACATTAGTATGGATTTTGTGCTAGGTCTACCTAAAACTCAGAGAGGTCATGATTCTATATTTGTGGTAGTGGATAGGTTCTCTAAGATGGCTCATTTTATTGCCTGCCACAAAAGCGACGATGCGTCGCATGTTGCTAACCTGTTTTTCAGGGACATCGTGAGATTACATGGCGTACCAAAGACGATTGTTTCTGACCGTGATGTGAAGTTCATGAGCTACTTTTGGAAGACCTTATGGGGGAAGCTAGGAACGAAGTGGCTGTTCAGTACTACATGTCACCCCCAAACAGATGGTCAAACGGAGGTGGTGAATAGAATATTGTCACAGCTACTAAGGACCATGATTAAAAAGAATCTGCGGTAGTGGGAAGAGTGTTTTCCACATGTTGAGTTCGCTTACAATAGGGCTGTGCATTCAACTACTCAGCTTTGTCCTTTTGAGGTGGTGTATGGCTTCAAGCCATTAACGCCACTCGATATGTTGCCTCTGCCATTACATGAGAGAGTTGATATGGAGACATCAAAACGTGCTGATTATGTGAAGAAAATACATGAGAAGAATCGAGAGGCTATTGAGAAGAAAGGCAAGAACATTGCTGCTGCAAGGAATCAAGCAAGAAAAGAAGTGTTGTTCGAGTCTGGAGATATGGTTTGGGTGCATCTATGCAAGGATAGATTTCCACTACTTCGCAAGTCCAAGTTGAAGCCACGTGGTGCTGGTCCTTACAAAGTGCTAGCCAAAAATAATGATAATGCCTATTCAGTTGATATACCTATTAAGGAGTTTGGTGGTGTTAGCAACAGCTTCAACGTTGCTGATTTATCACCATATGCTGGAGAAGACCTTGGAGCGTCAAGGTCGACGCCTTTTGAAGGGGGGGGGAGATGATGAGCACATCCATACTATTCCACTATCTCCTACTCCTATTCACAATGAAGATGTTGCTGCAAAGAACAAGTCCAATGAAATCAGGTTTGGACCCATTACAAGAGCTCGTGCAAAGCTGATTGAGCAACAGGTGAATTCACTCTTAATTGAACCTGATGTTTTACTTAATGAGAACTTTATACTACCTAAGTCTATGCATCTTTCTATGATCAGGTTTATTGATAACACAAGCGTTGCGCGATGAGGAGGAGAGTTGCAGCAAGAAGGACAAGCGCTGATTTCCAATATCAACAAGTGCGCGAGAGAGGAGCGGGAGGCAGTCGCACTAGGACGCCATGAGGAATCACGTATGAGCAAGAGAGAGAGAGATGGCGCACCAAGAATTACATGTTTGAGGTGTTCCACGACGTTTGGACTGCGTGCCAATAAGGCCGAACCCATATATGGGTCGGTATGTATCAGTTTGAGTCGAACCGAGTCATTTTGGGCCAAGTTATGGCTATTTTTAGGCCCGTTTAGAGGGGAGGACGCCCCAGCCCTCATATAAACCTCCGTAGCCGTCACAAGTTAGGGTTTAGACCACGTTAAAATATTTGGAGTTGTTTCTTTCATAGAACCTCTGGAATTACCCTGTGTTCGAATCTGCCAACTATAATTGAGTGTGATCTGTTGTTCCATTGGGAATTAGTAGATTGCATACTACCGTTCGTGGTCACGGTTGCGTGCGCAAGAGTGTGGTGTTGTGAATATCCTACAAGGTTCAAGATCTGGTGCGCTGGCATCAGGGATCGAGCGGGAGAGATCATAGCTACGCACTAGTTATCTATCATCCACCATCACCATCGACAAGAGCTTGCTGAGAAGATCGGGCCACCCCTTATCACTTGACTAAGGAGCACCAATATCCCTAAACCTTGTTGGAGTTTGCATCGTGCCTCCGCGTTGTACAAGGCCTAGGTCAAGTGATACAAGTTGAGCGACGCCCACCACGTCAAGAGGCTCACGACCATGTTCTTCGCCGTGAGGCCCATGTGCCTAACCAACATCACCAACCGAGGAACGAGCCTCCTCTTCGTCATCAACCGCGTCAAGAGGCTCCACACCCTCGCCACCATGAGGCTCAAGCACCTCAACAACAATACCAAGAGCAAGCTCCGCAACAAGGACGCGAGAACCAAGTTCCACCTCCCCAACTACAAGATCATCAACAAGGTCACCAAGCTCGTCGCAATGACCGCAACGATGAAGAAACTTTTGGCAAGCTCAAGTTCACAATGCCCAAGTTCACCGGATCCAATGACCCCGAAGAATACCTCTCGTGGGCACTCAAAGTCGACAAGATCTTCCGCATGCACAACTATAGCAATGAGAAGATGGTCACCATGGCTTCGCTTGAGTTTGATGATTACGCCAACCTTTGGTCGGAACAAGTTCAAGTTGCTCGTGATGCAAGACAAGAGCCGCCAATCACAACTTGGCATGACATGAAGGCTCACATGAGATCCCGGTTCGTCCCCGCACACTACACGCGTGACCTCTTCAACAACCTTCAAGCGCTTCATCAAGGGACAAACACCGTGGAAGAGTACTTCAAGGAAATGGAACTCAACTTGATTCGCGCCAACATCGATGAGCGCATGGAGCAAACAATGGCACGTTTCCTTATTGGCTTGAATCACCCAATCAAGCGCATCGTCGAGTTCCAAACATACAACACCATGGTTGAGCTTGTGCACATTGCAACAAAGGCTGAACGTCAAGTGCAAGAGGATATCAAGTACAACAAGCCCAAGACATACTTCACATACAAGCAAGCTTCAACCACTACACCAACAACTTGCAATGGAAGCTAAGCAAGTACCTCCAAGCCTTCCTTCAAGCCCACTCTTCCTCAAGGAAAACTGCCCCCAAGTGGCAAGCAAGCAAAAAGTGATACACCTTTCAACGGTGAATGCTACAAGTGTGGAGGTAAAGGACACAAGTCTGCCGAATGTGGAAACAAGAAAGTCTTGTCCATCCATGACAATGGTGATGAAGAGTACTTGAGTGAAGATGAGTTTGATGCCCGTGTCAAGGAAGCAATGGCAAGGCAACGAGTGGAAGATGATCAAGAACTCCTCATGTGTGAGCATGACACAAGTCCATCTCTTGTCGTCACAAGAATCTTCACCACTCAAGCACAAGAGCATGAAGACCAACGCTCCAATATCTTCCAAACATGAGCCGGCATCAACGGCAAATCTATCAAGGTCATCATTGATGGAGGGAGTTGTCACAACCTTGCTAGCACCGAGTTGTGTGAGAAGCTCAACCTCAACCTCCATCCACACAGGCACCCCTACCACGTGCAATGGCTAAGTGACTAAGGGTCCGTGAAGATCAAGCATACCGTGTCGGTCTCCTTCGCCATTGGTCCTTACAAATGCACGGTGGAGTGTGATGTGGTTCCTATGACAGTTTGCCACATGCTTCTTGGTCGACCATGGCAATTTGACAAGCCTGCTCAACATGATGGTCGCACCAATATATACACCTTCAAATGGCTCAACAAAACATGTGTTTTGCAACCGATGACTCCTAGCCAAATAATTGCGGACAATGCAAAGGCTTTAGCGAGGGCGCAAAGCACAACACCTACTTGTGAGAAGAGCGGTGAGAGAGAGAACCACCTCATAGTGAGTGAGAGCCACAAGCCAAATTCGAGTGAAAAAACGAAGAGTGTTCTCCTTGCCACCAAAAGTGAGATGTGAGATGTTCGGAACAACCCATCCATCTTGCACTATGTCCTCCTTTGCAAGGGACTAGCGCAAGGAACTAACGAATTAACCAATGTTCCTCCATCTTTGATGAGTGTTTTGCAGGAATTCAAGGATGTGTTCCCCGAGGAGCTCCCACATGGACTACCTCCTCTTCGCGGCATAGAACATCGCATTGACCTCATCCCCGGTGCACCACTTCCCAACCACGCCGCTTACCGCACGAACCCGGAGGAGACAAAGGAGATTAAACGCCAAATCAACCAACTCGTCTCCAAAGGTTTGATCCAAGTTAGCACTAGTCCAAGTGCCGTACCCGTGATTCTTGTCCCAAAGACGGATGATACGTTACGGTTATGCATGGACTGCCGTCCAATCAATGCTATCACCGTGCGTTATCGACATCCCATACCACGTCTCGATGACATGCTTGATGAGTTGTGTGGAGCCACTATTTTTTCGAAAATTGATCTTCCTAGTGGTTACCATCAAATACGCATGGCTGAAGGTGATGAGTGGAAAAACGCCTTCAAGACCAAACTTGGTCTCTATGAATGGTTTGTTATGCCCTTTGGTTTATCAAATGCCCCATCCACCTTCATGCGCCTTATGAATCACATCTTGTGTTCTCTCATTGGAAAAAGTGTTGTTGTCTATTTCGATGATATTCTTGTTTATAGCAAATCACTTGAGGACCATATAACACATGTCAAGGAAGTTTTGCAAATCCTTCGACATGAAAAGCTTTATGCTAATCTTCCCAAGTGCACTTTTGCTAAACACAAGTTGATTTTTCTTGGATTTGTCGTTTCTTCGAAGGGAATTGAAGTTGATGTTTCCAAGGTAAAGGACATACGAGATTGGCCCATACCAACAAATGTGAGTGAACTCCGAAGTTTTCATGGGTTGGCCGGTTTCTATCGTCGCTTTGTGAAAGACTTTTCAACCATTGCTTGTCCTCTTAGTGAATTGACCAAAAAGAATGTCACCTTCGTGTGGGGCAAAGCACAACAAAAAGCTTTTGATGAACTTAAAAAGACGCTCACCGAAGCACCTCTTCTTGCTTTACCGGATTTCACAAAAAGTTTTGAGATAGAGTGTGATGCTAGTGGTATTGGCATTGGAGGAGTCCTTATGCAAAACGGACGTCCTATAGCCTACCATAGCGAAAAACTTGATGGTGCCTTAACGATCCGATTTATGACAAAGAGCTTTTTGCCTTAGTTCGTGTCCTTCAAGTTTGGCAACACTACCTTTGGCCCAAGGAATTTATCATACATTCCGACCACGAGTCGTTGAAATATCTCAAAGGCCAAGCTAACTTGAGCAAGAGACACGCTAAGTGGGTTGAGTTCATGGAATCTTTTCCGTACATTGTCAAGTATAAGAAGGGCAAAGATAATGTAGTTGCGGACGCATTGTCTCGCAAACATACAAGCCTTCTTACAAGACTTGAAATCAACGTGTTGGGTCTTGAGGAAATAAAATCTTTGTATGCTTCCGACCCGTTCTTTGAACCAATTTTCGCAAAGTGCTCCAATGACAAGGGAGTTGATGATTTCTATTTGCATAAGGGCTTTCTTTTTAAACAAAACAAGCTATGCATTCCGAAGTCGTCGCTTCAACTTTTGCTTCCCCAAGAATCTCATGGTGGAGGCCTTATGGGTCACTTTGGTCGCGACAAGACATTGGACATGCTCTCCAATCACTACTTTTGGCCCAAGATGAAGCGTGACGTGGAGGGCTACGTTCAACGATGCACGACATGTGTTCAAGCTAAGTTGCAAGCTAATCCCTATGGTCTTTATATGCCATTGCCTATTCCTCATACACCTTGGTCCGACATTAGCATGGATTTCGTGTTAGGATTGCCTAGATCTAAGCATGGTCATGATTCTATATTTGTTGTTGTGGATCGTTTTTCCAAGATGGCACACTTCATACCGTGCCATAAGACCGACGATGCTTCACATGTTGCAAATCTGTTTTTCAGGGAAATCGTCCGTCTTCACGGTGTGCCAAGGACAATCGTCTCTGACCGCGACGTCAAATTCATGAGCTACTTGTGGAAGACCCTCATGGCCAAGCTCGGTGTCAAGCTCCTCTTTGCATCCGCATCACATCCTCAAACTGATGGCCAAACCGAAGTTGTCAACCGAAGCCTCGGAACTCTCCTTCGTGTGTTGATCAAGAAAAACCTGAAGGATTGGGAGGAATGCATTCCGCACGCCGAGTTCGCCAACAATCGAGCCAAGCACTCAACAACCAAGATGAGTCCATTTATGATCGTCTATGGTTTCGAGCCCCTCACCGCATTCGACATCCTACCACTACCTCTCCATGAGGGCACAAACATGGACGTCGAGAAGCGCGCACAAGCTATGAAGAAGCTTCATGAAGAAACAAGAGCAACTATCGAACAACAAGTCCTTCGCCAAGCTTCAAGGTTAAACAAGGACAAGAAGGAGATGATATTTGAAGAAGGTGACCTTGTGTGGATACACCTAAGCAAGGACCGCTTCCCCAAGGAACGTGACTCCAAGCTCAAGCCAAGAGGAGATGGTCCCTTCAAGGTCCTCAAACGAATCAACAACAACGCCTACATCATCGACATCCCGACCTCCAAGTACCTTGCAAGCAATACATTCAATGTCAAGGATCTCTCACCCTACCATGGAGATGTTCAAGATGATATCCATGAAGAGTCGAGGACGACTCTTACCCAAGGGGGGGAGCTGATGCAACCCGTCCTACGGACGCTTCTACATCTACACCAACAAGTCCCCCAAGTGGACCCATGACTCGTGCCCGAGCCAAACTCCTGCAAGCTAAGATGAACTCACTCCTCTCCTCGTGCCAATTTGATACCTCCTTGGATGGCGTGCTACTTGATACCTCTACTCTGTGCATCATCAGGTACGAGCCCCCGCCGCGTCGACCCCCGAGCCCTGAAGCTGCACCTGAGCTGAAGCCGCCGGAGTGTCCGCCCGAATCCAGCAGGAGTGTCCGGCCACCCCGGAGTGTCCGCCCGAATCTAGCCGGAGTGTCCGGCCACCCCGGAGTGTCCGGCCCGACTCAGCCGGAGTGTCCGGCCTGGCCGAGCCCGGACCTGGCGTGGACATTCAGAAGGTCGAATCGGACACTCCCCAGACACCATCCGGAGTGTCCGCCCTGCCTGGACTATCCGGCTGTGCCGACCCGGACTGTCCGGCCAGCCCAGACTGTCCGGTCGTGCCGACCCGGACTGTCCGGCCCAAGTGATGGGCCTGCGAGCCTAGCTGGGCCCTATGGCCCATGTACCTGTCTACTTCACCCAGAACTCTACTTTAATGCCTGAATTACCCCTGAACTTGTGGCTGGCCTATATATAGACCCCCACCTCCATTGTAAACCCTAGGCATGATATTGGAATTAGTGGAAACCCTTTTGTGGATCTATCTAGTTCTTGCCTCATGCTCCTTCACTAAGGAGCACCAATATCCCCAAACCTCGTTGGAGTTTGCATCGTGCCTCCGTGTTGTACAAGTCCTAGGCATCGGTGTTCCTTTGCCTAGACGTCAAGATCTCACCGAGTCTCCCATCTCGCCATGCCGGTTCTAGAGAGAGTCCTCCGCCCGACGCCGATCCTAGGGATTGCGCCGGACCGGTCACCGCCAGCGTGAGCTATTGGTGTTTATCGTGGTTTTGCGTGTGTGTGTTCATCATGTTCTTCGTGCGTGTGTTCGTCGTGTTCATCCTTTCCTCCTTCCCCCGCACTCCACCCTCGATTTGAAAGGGAATCGTGATCGAGCCACCCTAGAGGTTTGCCCTCAACAATATTAGCTACGGATTGTTCTAAGGTGTATGGACTATGGATTACCCTATAGGCTTTCAACTTACTCGTGGTATTCTTTCTGAGATTACAGAGATTGCATCCTCTTATTGTTCCAGCATCTTTTCTTTCTACCATTTCATAATAATTCACACCATTTCTTCACTAAACTTCCTTCTCATTACCAACTAATAATGATCTAACCTGATCCATCCTTCAAAATTGTGTTTGATAATCCTTATACTTTGCTTCATTCTTCATGCGAATCTTCATCTTGGCCCTTGGAACTCGTCACTCCCTTATAGAAATTCCCTTGTCTATCTAGGTCTATAACATCAAGTACCGAGTTGATGATGCAACATGCATTTGCACATCAAGTCAACTTCATGTATAGATCTAGTCAATCAAGAAGATCCAAGGAAAACCAAGAAATCCAAATAACACTAAAACATATGCCATGTATTATACTTAGGTCTTATAGATATTAAAAATGAACCAAACTCCCAACTACGACAAGTTACTCACCTATTACAATGCCTATATATATTACGAGAGCTTTTTACCTATGTGAGCATAGTCTCACTTACTAAGTCAAGTTTATCAAACACTATATTACGCATTACCAGATATATACATTATTCAAGCACTCTACCTCTATGGATTGCTTCTTCTTCTTACTTTTTATCCCTCTTCTCAATGCCTCTTGGAGTTCCATTCGTGATGGCACGAAGTCTGATGACTACCTTCTAGAGTATATGAACATGTAGGAGATGCATATTCTAGATTAGAAACACCTAGACTAAGGTCAGCCATTGAAAAATGACTACAAAATTGTGTGATCTCCTTCAGGATTCTCCTGCCAATCTTCCAACACACTTTCAAAGTAAGATGTATTCTTCGCCTCCTCCTTGATCTAGTCATACATATTGGTGTAATAACTTCCAAGACATTCTTCTAGATCAATAGGATTGGCACTAGCCCCACATGGACCATACTTTTCCATATTATTGTAACTAGTTTCTACTCCTTTGCTAGAATTATAAGGTATTCTGGTAGAAGATTTGATTCCACTACAAGAAAAGTTGGCTTTTACAACGGACGATTTTCGTGGTTGAAGGCCCATTTTTCGTGGCTAAAAAGTCTTCCGCGACAGATGACCTTCGTGGTAAAAGCCCCGTCACAAATTAATCAACCACGGTTTTTTCCGACCATGGCGGATCGCACCCTTCAGCCATGAAAACTTATTCCATCATAGATCTGTTCGCCAGCCGTGTTGAGTACTGACGTCATGCAAACTGCCATGTGGCTGATGCCCTTAATGGCCAGTTATCGCCGTTAACAGTCATAGAAACAGTGGTAGAAGCCAGGCCCAGCCAAGGCCTGCTAATAATTAACTAGGTCGGCCCATGGGGAGAGCCCAATGGGAATATGACCCTTTACTATTTGTCATGCACTGTTTGGAATAGGCCCAGTACTGCAGCCATCCGTGGCCCGTACACTTTTGGGCCCGATACTCTTTCGGCCTACATGAGGCCCAAGTTAGCCCAACACTATGCGACCACTTGAGGCCTGCACCAAGACGGCCCATTATTGTTCATGCCTGATATCAATCTAGTCTTTTACTGTTCATGCCTGCTACTGTTCCAGCCTTTTAGGATTTCCACCCCATTACTATTTAGGGCATTTAGTGTTTGGGCTTTTGGCTATTTAGGACAGTACAGTTTGGCCTGTTACTGTAGTGTCCTGCCACTCTACTAGTCTTTCAATGTTCTATCCTTCTACTGTTTTGGCCTTTTACTGTTGTGGCCTTTAAGTTCTGGACATCTATTGTTCTGCCCTTATGAGTTCCAGCCTTCTACTATTGGTGCCATTCACTAATCTGGCCTTCCACTATTCAAGCCTTTCACTATTCCGGCTTTCTACTGTTCATGACTTTCACAGTTTTGGTCTTCTTTTGTTCTGGTCTTTCACTGTTCTGGCCTTCTACTATTCGGGCCTTTAGAGTTCCGCCCTTCTACTGTTCTGGCCTTCTACTTTTCTTGCCTTTAAGTTTTCGTTTTGGACCATATGTTCACGTTGTCTCAATGTTCGGCATCTTACTACTCTAGCCAGTTACTGTTTCGGCCTTTTTTGCTAGCGCCTACCTTTTTGCAGAACAACACAGGAATACCAAGACATTAATTAATAAACACACACAAATTTGAACTACTTTTTACACAACAATAAAAGTTTATTACAATAGATTATATAACAAGATCAACATTTTGAAAGATTACAAAGTGTTGGTATCATCAATAAGAGATCGGTGCATGGTGATTCGATTGAATGTATCATCAGTCCTCTTCTTTAACATTTCCAGCTAAAGATCTAAGAGAAGCTACACCCTTTCTTTCTGCATGCAATATGATACATTCGATCCGAATTCACGGATGTAGTGTAATAGCATTTTCCCTAGAATACCTAGGTTTAATCAAACCTCGGAAATCACTGCTAAAAGGTAATAAAAAAGGACACGTCTACAAGACTTTGTTTGTTCGTTTTACCTTAGTTGACTGGACCAATCTAGTTTACTTTATAACGGGGTTGAATCAATGGACGGAGATATGCCAGGGTTGAAGATCCACCTGCAGCTGCACATCAAATGGGATAAAAGATAATAATAAGCATAGTCATGTCTAATGTTTGAATGTAGATAATCTCTTGTGGGCAACACATCCTAATATTCTGGAGCCCCCGTGATGAAGCGTGTGGGGCCCCTGGATTAATCCTCCAAGTATCCCTGTTACACATACACCATGATCCCATGATCAGTTCTTTGTGGCACATAACCGACAAGTATGAGAGTAAACATCCATTATTTAAGCGGATACATGTCATACCTTATTTGCCCTTATGGCTACATCGATCATCATCAGCGGAACTTCAAAAAGCGTAGAGCCCGAGCCATGCCTTAACCTATAGGCAGCTGACTGGGTGAATGTCCTTGCTCGCATAGTCGTCAACTTCACCTTCTTCTCGACATCTAACCAAGTTAATAGCTAGGGACAATGCCAGTGAGTACTTTGAATGTACTCACAAACCACCTTAAGAGAATATAATAACAAGAGGATATGCAATATGGCTGTGGTAGTAGGAGGGCTCCAAGAGAGGTTCTTTTCTCAAATAGTTTCTCTTGTAGATATAACATCTACATACCTTTGTTGAAAACTTTTGTAAAACCTTTTTGGAAACCTTTTTGAAATGTTTTGGAAAACACTAGGATTGGGTCACCCATTTGTTCCTCCTTCTGATCATCTTATGACCAAACTCCTTTCCTTCCTTTCTGACCATCCCATGGTCAAATCATTTCCAAAGCCTTTGCTTTTTCGAAGTCCTTTTTGAAATCAAAACCAGCACCTCTCTACAGTAGTTTGTCAAACCGTCCATAACCGTGGACACGGCTATTCGAATATATTTACACTCTGTAGAGGTTGTACACTTTACCCACACCATCCGGGTACCCTGCCCTGATCTTCACCGATCGTGGGTCGAGTAACTGATCAAGACTCTCTAGATGCCACTCTAGTATGAGCTCTACCCTATGAGCTATTTCTCTCAACACTGGGACGTTGGGGCCATAGACCAACTGGAGCGCATTCCGACTCCTCCAGAGTGGGCACTTTCAATGAGAGGCTCAATAGTATCCCTCGGTCACTCACATGGGTGATCCTACTTCCTCCAGGTGACTGTTTTGACAGTGGACACTTCTTGTAAAGGAAGACCGGTATTAGAGTGAGATGATCCCCCTTCAGGAGTTACGAGAATTCCCACACCAGAGTAGTGTGGTTGAATGGATTAAGTTGTTATAGCTAAAGCTGCAAAGAATCGGGTGCGTTTTTGTAAACATTTTTCCTCCATCTTTCCTTCAACATTTTGTAAAACAAAAACCTTTTTCTTTCTCAAACTTCTCTTGGTAGGTCAAACCTCACCAAGGTTTTATCATAAATTTTTTTTGTAAACCTTTTTCCGGGGTCTTCCCAGCCAATAGTTTTACTCGGCTAAAACTAGGTCTCCAAAGGGGTATGGTCTTATACACCAACTATTATACTAGGGACCAGTAGGTGGCATCAAGGGGGTTGTATTTAATAGTAAAAGTGTAATGGTTTGGAGGAGCCAAGCCACTACCAGGTATAGATCATCATATAATAAAACAATGCAGCTTTCATAAAATAGTAAGGAAAACATGCATAAGTAAAACAATAGGGCAAGACTTATGAGCAAGAAGGTGGCTTTCCTGTAATGAACACCTGGAAATATATGTCGCTAGACTTCTTCTTAGAATTCCATAATATCCAAATAATAACAATCTTCTTCTCGTCTCTGATATAATCGCATCTATCGTTGTTATGGATCACATGCAAGCAAACAAAGGCCTCAACCAACACAAGGCATACAAGCATCAAGACAATACAACAAACTAACAAAAACACATTGTTCAATTCAGTAGGTTTTGATAGATTGAGTTTATTGCAATTGGAAGAAAATGGAAAGACATTTGTGGAACTTGTTTAATGATTTAATTGCCCAATACCACCTAATGAAGGGGTTTTGAACTAAGGCTTGGGTCTATATGATACAATGTACAAAAATGATATCAACAGGTAGGTATTCGAATAACAAGACCAACAAAAGTGGTTTAATGATTTTATAAATTTTCTATATTTAGTTATAATTTTTCTAGTGAAATAACCTCTAGTTTAGGTGAATAAATCACCAGAAAATATCTGGACATCAAATAAATTTATCCTCAGAGGTTTTGGTAGGCTTTGGTGTTTAAGATTTTTGAGAGTTGGATTCATCTCAAAATAATTACCAGAATACCCTTGGAAAATTCCCAAAGTCTATTCTATAGTAAAATTGTCTTTTAACTAGATTTATTTTATAGGTCCAAATGACATGAGACCAAGTATAGTGGATATGTATTATGAATACCTTCCAGTAGAAATTTGAATCATCTCATTTGGAGTTACAAAGCTTCTGCTAGGATTTATTGAGTGAAACTATGCTAGGCAGAGATGTTTAATTCCCTATAAACTAATAATAGCTCAATAAATCTAGAAATCATGGGTTTGATAATATTTAGTGTACCACATCACTGAGAGTTATATTCAACCCAAAAGGTGTTGTAGATATACCTAGGGAATTTTCTAAAGTCATAACTGAGTAGATTTTGTTATTTTTAGTCCAGGTAATCTAGGAAGGAATTTAATATAGGGATAGTGTGACATGCAAGGTATCACTGATAAATTTCAGTACAAAGTGGTTTTGATCAATTTGCGGTTGTAAAACTCCCTAGAGATATTTATTGGTTGTTTAGACAGTTCTTGGTAAATTAATTCCTGAGGAATTCCTGTTTATAGGTTGGCCCAGTGTAGCACCCCGATAAAATCACTACTAGAAAATCGTTTGCTATTTCTGTTTTGTGCATCTTCATGACCGCATGCTCATGACATCATGCCACATTGCATTTGAGCATCGTCATGTCATCATGCATCTGTTTGCCTAAAACTATTTTTCTAAAAGCCTATTTTAGTTTTCTAGATATTCCCCTCGTTTCAAATCAAAACCCTAGATCCGTCTGGATCTTGTATGATGAGGGAAAACCTCTAGGGTGGCCCGATCTTCACGGATCTCGTGGTCAAATCGATGGGAAAACGAGGGGAAAGGGAGATGGTAGCAGAAGCGGACGCACACCTCGCGAAGAATACGATGAACACACGCAAAACACACACGATACAAGGCCGATTGCTCTCACCGTGGCCACCGGTCCGATAGAATCCTCGCAAGGAAAGATCGGTCAACGTGCTCCCGTCAATCCCAAGCGGAGAGGGAAGAACACCTTGGAGAGGGTCTTGACGTCTTGGCAAAGGGACACCGATGCCAAGGCCTTGTACAACGAGGGAGGCGTGATGCAAACTCCAACGAGGTGGTGACGATAGTCGATCCCCTTTGGTAGAAGGGGATGAGGAAAAACTAGAGATTCTACAAAGGGGGGTTTTCTTTAGTCTATCATCTATGCCTAAGGGATACAATGAGGGGTGGGGCCTCTATTTATAGGCCAGCCACAAGTTCAGGGGTAGTTTGGGCATAAAACTAGGGTTTGGTGCGAAATAGAGGGGTACATGGGCCAAGGGCCCAGCTGTTGGCTCACAGGCCCATCACTTGGGCCGGACAGTCTGGGTCGGCACGGACGGATAGTCCGGGCTGACCGGACACTCCGGGTGGTGTCCGGGGAGTGTCCGATATGACCTTCTGAATGTCCACGCCAGGTCCGGGCTCGGGCAGGCCGGAACTTCGGCTGAGTCGCGTCGGACACTCCGGCGGGATTCGGGCGGACACTCCGGTTCAGGTAGCTTCAGGACAGGTGCAGCTTCAGGGCTCGTGGGTCGACGATCTTGGGGACTCGGCGTTGTAGATGTAGTAGCGTCCGCAGGACGGGCTGCATCATTGTATTTGTCTAAAACTATTTTTGAAACATTTTATTTTATAAAATAAAACAAAAGTTTTGATCGGGGAGGCAGTCTAGCCGATCTGGCTAGAAGCCCAACCGGGCCAGACTACCTACCACCCGGCCCATCTAAACCAGATCCTAGACTAGTCAGAAACCCTAACCCTAGTCGTACCCCAACACACCCCACCAACTCCATGGCAGTCGCCGTCACCAGCGACCGCGCACGCGTCACGCACGATTCTTGGCCCCACCACGCGTCAAGACCGCGTCCGCCCCACGTCGTGACCCCCACCACCTCACCAACCACGCAGACCCACCCGCGTACACCCCGCCCCTGACCCGCATTCCCCGCTCTCTCTCTCCTAGACCGTCGCGATCCCCTCCTCGCTGCTTTGCTCTCCTCCTCCCCTCGCCTCGCTCGCCCTCTCCCCTGATCGATCCCCAGCCGGACACCCTCGCTGCCTCGCGGCCGTGCCCTGCACCGATCGTCGAGTGTCGGTCCCGCCCCACGCGCCTCTCTATGGAGCCCTGGCCCAGGGCCGCGAGACCTTGTCGCCGACCCGACCCTCTGCCTCGCCTCCACCACCAGCGAGTCGCCACCTCGGATCCCCGCCTCCAGAGCTCCTCCTCGTTGATCCCACGTAGCCTGCGTCTCCACCCTCTTCGCGCTCGCCGGCCCCGCCACTTCCTCGCTCGGCGGCCGCCCGAGCTCGCCCAGGCACCCTGCCTCCTCGACGCGCCCTCTCCTCTTTGGCCCGGCTCCCTCAACCTACCAGGCAAAGACCTCACGCCAAGCTCGCTACCGCCTTCTCCCAGGCCGCAGTGTGTGCCTCGCCGTGCATCGCCTCCACCCCGTCTATCGACCTTGCATGCCCCTGCTCCGCGCTCGACGTGTTTCCCCGTCGCCTAGCCGCCCCGCGTAGCGTTGGCAGGTCCTGCAGCGCCTTCTTCCGCAAGCCCCATGCGCCGCGCCCGCCGTTCGTGGCTGTGTATCCACGAATCCACGCCCCCGTATCCTTCTTCAAGTGGTGTTGTCCCTGTTGTTTCATCTCTGCTAGATGCCCTCACTCCCCCCTAGCTCGTGTGGGATGCGCCCGGCTTTGTGCCTATTTGTTGGCGATACGGTGTAAAATTTGTTGTTGTGGTACTATTCTCGCTGCTGGACAAAGAGGAGCGTGTCGCCACCGAGTTCTACTTCTGAGCGTGTCGCCATCCAAGACCGTCCCTAGCGATCTCCTGTGCAGTGGTACCCGTCAAGGTCTCCGGACGAACAAGATCGACAAAGAACAAGTTGTACAAGGGCTACCGACAAGATCTCCGATCCCGACCCCTCGAAGAGTTCGCCTTTAGGAGCTGCATGAACTCGAGGATTCCGATAAGATCTTCCCTGCCGACAAGGCTGGCTCAATGCCGATGGTTCCGAGGGATGAACAAGGTGCACTCAAGAACCTTCTCGGACCCAACACCAAAGACCGATCCCGGCGCTCGAACCCCGTCGAACCCCAAGGCCTTCGGAACCCCAGGATCTTCAACCCTAGATGTGTGACCCCTACCTATCCCTATTTTATAAATGCTACATATCTGGTGCATATCATTTGTTCATGATGGCATACATATTCATGTGTTTGAGGCTATTTTGTCGACTCACCTAAATTAAATATGGAGAATATATGTGGGCAAATCTAGTCTAATATTGGCTCCATTTAAATTTGTGTAGCAAATCGATGACATGTTTTGCCTTCATAAGACAACATTTAAATTGCGGGGTAGCTAAACAACATAAACCATCTAATTAATTGTCGAGACCCTGGTTCCGCTTAATATTGCCTAATTGCATCGCATCTTTGCCATGTCATGTACCATACCTGCATCATGCCCGATCTTCTGCCGTAGTATTAAATAGTGCATTTGGTGTTTCTTCTAGTGTTTTGCTTCTTCACGGATTAGGCCGATGGGTTGATGCGAGTGTCGACCCGATCTCCGGTGAATCTTCGACAGGGTTTCCCAGGCGAGCAATCTCCCCCTTTCTACCTATTTTGCATTTATAGTCTTTACTTCCTTCCTGTTGATCTACTGCTATCCGTGTCGCGATGCTTTAGTATTCTGTACCAGATATATTCCGTGCAGCCTTTATATTGTCTTGGACACCTCCTATTACCTATTGTTTGGTATATAGATGGTCTTGCAAGTCGTAGTCGCTTGCTCAGGTGCGATCCCGTGTCGTGAAGTACCACACCGTTGTTGGAATGTTGTCATATGCTTTACGGTGGAGAGGATCATGACTTTAAATACAACTATTAAATTGTTGGGACAACTAATGAAAGAGGCACCGGTGGGCAATATCTGCTATTTGGTTTTTCATGTCCACTTGTGTCCCTTAGGCCCCGAGTACTTGATACCTGTTCCTTGATTATTCGCACTATCCACATCCAGGAGACCCTATGGATCCCCCTTAGCCAGAGGTTGATTCATTTCTTATTTCTTGGGGCCACAAACTAGTTTGGGGCTTTATTACTATCCTGTACTTATGCCATGCTTTACTGCTTTATTTACGATTGTGCGTGGAGCACCTGTACTGTTTACGAATTACGGAGTGTTTTCGCGGTATCGACAAGCCCAGTCACACTGTCGGGTTCCCAGTCGTTTACAGCCATTAGCGCAAACCTTGGGTCCGTCTCGGAGCTGGCCAACTTTGTTGCGGGTAGCTTAATGGGCTGGCCCCCGAAACATTTTATGAATCCTGTGATTGCTTTGTCATGAAAGCCTCGTTGGGTTTTGATTTGGTTTTTCCAAGGTTGATCTTGTGTGTGTTGCTATTTGTGCATCCCTGCAGGGTAAATCTTTCTGAAAGCCGTGTCTGCGGTTATGGATGACTTGGAGCACAGTATCTTAATCATAGACAACTATAGTTAAAGTAGTGCTATATATTTGACTTAATATGTGACTAGTAATCAGCTTCACTACAATGAAATGGATAATAAAAGTGCCAACAACTGGAGGAACTAGGATGTATCGTGTCATGTTATACCGGCCTAGTAAGTATTGCAACTCCAACGGAATGTAATAAAAGTGCCAAGAACTACTGGGTTTGGGATGTCACATGCTAATTGTATCTGACTAGTAAGTACTGCAACTACAACTGAATGGTTAACTAAAACTGCCCACTACTTATGCTATCAGGATGACTCATGCTATCTATATCTGACTAGTAAATGCTACAACTATAATGGAATGAATAAAACTGCCAACTGTGTGAGTTCCTCGGTTTGACTCTCTCGTTTGGTCTCGAGGGGGAATACCAGGATGGGTATGATTGGTGCTAGTATCAGGTTCGTCCCGAATAGGTCTCTCTTATCCCTCTCTAATAGCCGACAGTTGCATCGAGTCTCTATAGGTCGTTTAGTGCATGCTTTGCTGCCACTTCAGTCCACCATACCTATGTACGCGAGAGCCGCCGAATTCTAGCCTCGCCATGTACTGGCCTCAGTACTAACCGGTCCCTTTTTCCTTTGCCCTTTGTCGGCACCCCTTTTGTTTAAACAGGTATGAGTTCGACGTCGTTAGCAGGGTTACCCTTCTGGCTTGGCCTGGGCAGGGTTATGGACACCATTGGTTATTCTTCAGGGCTCTTAGTCCAATTTGCTTCTTATTCGTACTCGGATGTTGTATCGTTTTCAAGGTGAATTGGATCTTTGTACTCTATTTATGTATTCTTGACTCAATGAGTCGTTGTTGTATATATATGTATTGTGGGTTCCATCGTGAACTATTGTGTAATGGTATTACTTCGTTTTCCACCCGCACGCAAGTGCTTGGTAGGCGTTCTTGAATCGTTTCTATACGGGTTTGGCGGGAAGCGCTGAAATCTGCATAGGGCCGATTCGAGGGTGTTACACCTAGGTACTTGGTCTACATGTCGTAAAACACACAAAGGAACATGTGGGAATTTGGATCTGGCCAACTAAGGAGTTTTCCATTTTTGTTTGGATTTAAACTAAACAGTCTAGTGAGCAGATCTAAAAACAATTTATAGAAAAAAATACTGCGGGCTGGTTTCTGAAGGCAATGGGTCGCCCAGCACTATTTTCGGCCCAACAAGGGGAACTACATGTGGGAGCTAGGCTTTGAAACGCTGGCAAGCGGGGCCCACGTGTCGGCGAGACACGGGAACAAAGTGGGTATCAGGGAACATGAATCGTAGGATCAAGAGGAGATCAACGACTATGTGTCATCTTCCTCCTCTCTCTAAGCTGCGACGAGGAGAAACCCTAGTTGGGTACAGGGGCCACAGTGGGGCTTACCAGGGTGTGGAAAGGAGACGGGGAGGTGCGGCGTGATGAGGCGGTCCTAGAGAGGGACAGAGAGGTGGGATTCGGTGTCTGGAGATGGCTCGCGCGATAGTGTCCGATCGGCAACCTTTGGTAGCTTGTCGGCGATGACAGTAGATGCGTTCCTAGGAAAAAATAAGACTAGGGTCAGGTAGAGGAGATCAGGGAGGTTGCAGCATGGTGACATGCAGAGGGAAAAGAGTAGAGGAGGGAGCACCATGAGCAGATATTGATAAGCGCCGAAGGGACTTCCTTCTCTTCTCCCGACCAGTGCAGAGCGAGGGAGGGGAAGTGGACCTCGGGGTTGGTGAGGTGGAGTGGGAGGGAGCAAATGAGAGGGCAAGGGGAGGCGTGGGGTGGCCTCTGGGCTTTTTAACAGGGATGCTCGGGTTCATAGTGGACTATGCCTAGGAGAGCCAAGGAGAGGGGGGAATCGCCAGGGATTGGCCGCTGGGGGTGGTGGTGGTCAGTTGAGAGGTCAAGGGAGGGACAAAGGTGGTTGTAGGGCCTTGTACTGAGAGGATGGGACCTCTCTCCCATTCGGCCCAAAAAAAGAAATGGAGAGGAGAAGGGCTAAGGCTAGCCAAGGAGGCTGATAGGTGGGGTAAGGGAGTGCTACAGGGTCCTGGGTTCGAGCAGAGAGAGACAGGGAGGGGCTATAGCTGCTATGGTGATTACTCCATAAAGATATGCAAAGATATGGTTTTTCTCTCACTTGCTTGCTCCAAGAGCTAAATACAAAAGGATGGCCTTGCTATAGTGTAGTGCTGCTAGTAGATGTCGACCAGGGGGAGTGTGAGTGTTGTGTAGAATTGCTATACTAGCTTTGATGGAGTTTGGGTGGGGTTTGGATCATGATTATGATTTATTTTAATTTTTGGTCATAAGGTGGATCATGAAGAACTTCGATTTGGATCTTGACTCCATGATTCAATGCTGCTGGTAGTTAGGTATGGTCAAGATATCTCACTAGGAATTATTTGAGATTTTTCCAAGGATTGAATGTCCTCTTAATCTCATTTAATCAAATGGTGTAGAAATGGTTTATAGAAGCTCATCTAATATTTTCACATTGGTCAGGGTTGGTTTTTGATGTGGGATGGTCCCAATTACCATGCCACACATTTTCCCTGGATTTATTGAAGTATTTAATATATTTATTTTCTTGTTTCTTCCATTTAAGAAAAAGTACAAAAATAATTAATAAAGCATCTCAAAAATATTATTTTTGAGGTGGGAAGATAGAATAGGATATGTAGGCATAAAATGTGCCTTGAGTTGGCAAAGTAGTTTGGAGAAAAACAAACTTGCCTTTGTAGGAGTTTTGAGGTTTTTGTCAATTAAAGGGATTTAATTGTTTCTGGGACAAATTAATTATTGATATTATTGTATAAATATTTAGATCCAAGGTAGATGGTGTAAACATGTTGTATCTACCATTTGTAAGCTTGGGTTTTGGAAATCCAACTTGATTTGTAAGGAAAGCAAGAGATCTAGGATCTTAGGCATTATTATTTTTATACCACCTAAACAAGGTTGGATTAGTGAGCTCAGAGCTTACCTTGATGCAAGGGATAGATAGATAGTTAGACGAAGTTGTATAGATGATCATGGCAGAAGGAGTTTGGCTTGGTTACATTTGAGGTGGTCTGGAAGTGATGTCAAATTTTGTTGAAAATAAGGCTGCCATACCATATGAGGCATGATGCCTTATAAACAATGTGGGTTTAAGAAGCACTAAGCTTTAATGGAAACAAGGAAGGTGTTGATTGATAGACCATGGTTAGTAGACCATAACCATGCAAATAGTTAGTCAAGGAGAGGTAGCATATGGATGTGAGCTTCAGCCAAAGTAGGCAAGATGATAAGCTTTGCAGAAAATATTATTATCTTGACTACAAAACCATCAAGGATGAGTGGCTACCAGAATGTTTTAGCCAACGTAAAGAGTGGGCTTTGGAAGTACACATTATGTACCACAATCTGGTTCAAGGGCATTACTAAAAATGCACAAGGGTTGAGAAGGAGAGGCATTCAAAGAAGTGATGTTGAAACAGTTTCCAGACTTGGTCAAATTTAGCAGATTTAGGGGTTTTGACTAGCGTATAAGAGAGGGTGGTTTTGAGATGATGCAACGTTCTAGAGCATCATCAAGGGGATAATGTTGAAGTGTAGATGGAGTATAATAGATCCATGCTTGATATTGGTCTTAGAGGATCACTTCAGAATTGATCTGGTTAAGGGTTTTAGAGGGTCACCTAGTGGCTAGAGATCAGATCCAGCTTGGTTAACTTGTTTAGGGTTGACACTCCTGGATTATATAGATGCTAGATGATGAGCTCCTAGGGTAGCTCATACTAATTCCTAAACAAACAAGTTAGACAACAGATCAAGGCAATTCTTCTTAACAAGCAACTCAAGCTATTAATACTTACTAGAGTTACCATCAAGCCTAGCTTGAGGTAAGGATGGGTATTTTGAAATGTTGGAGTTTGAATGAGGTTAGAGTCCTTGGTATCTCTACCAAGAGTAGAATTCAAAAGCTTTATAAATGGTTTTAGAGAAACCTAGATGTAAGAGTATTTGGAAGGTTCTGTCTTGAGAACATAAGGAGGTTATATCTTATAGATCTCCATAATTTTGGCAATAGAAGCTACTCAAATAGTTCGGGTTGTAAATGCACCTTGGCTCGGGTTTTTGAAATGCCAGAACATATGAGAATATGTAAAATGAGCCAAGATAGTTTTGTTAACTATCTTTTGTCAATTCGGATGTTACACAGCGAGCATAGTAATAGACTTTTAATCCAACCGAGAGCACACCGAAGCCACGGGTTACAAACGATTATTACGTTTAAAACGCAGATCAAAGCTTTAAGTGGTGATGTTGTTGTTGATCCTGAATGGGGCGCTAAGCAAAGACTGTACTACTCTTTCTGTCACTAAGGTTCCTATGAGATCGCCGCTAGCCAAGTATCTCACCTCAAGACTTTATCAATCTATGCGATCTTGGGTACCTACAAGTCCAAAAATCGAGACAAGAGATGAAGAAACAAAAGATACAAATCACAATTCCAAACAAAATACAATTCCATTAACTAGATGCACATAATCGCTGCGAGGTTTCTCCCCAACTCACAGCCCGTGAGGACTACTCACTCAAAACAAATAGATCGGAGATAGAAAATATCAAAGAAATACTTAGATTGAAATCAAATATTCTTACAATGGTCACCAAATCACAAAGAGATCTAAAGTAGAAAGCAATGGATATGGCTAGTGGATGGATGGATGGGGGAAGTGATGAACAATGGACGAACAATGGTTGATCTCCTTTGGTGGTGTTGTGATGCAATGTGAGGTGGCTCTCTAGCCGTCGGCTGGAGCCTCAAAATATATAGGAGTCTTCATGAAAGTTGTAGGGTTTGACGAGACGAAGTTATCGCCACCTGGTACGATCAGGTAGTACGGGCAGACAACACCCTTACTAGTGGTTGTTAAGCTTATTGATGCCCTAGAACGCCTCTCCAATTACTTGTCCTGTGTACTTCCTCAAAATCCTTCACTATGACTCCTTATTTCGCATTAAAAGCCTTGATTTCTTGCACAACATAAATCAAAGAAGGGATTTGCATATATTTGCAATTATTAGTCATTAGTGGCAAGAGTTGAGAGTTTCTTTAGCAATTGCTTAACCGAAAACAATGTTTAACCGTAGTGGAAGATGGAAAAATTCGGAGCAATCAACTTCCCCAAAGCTCAAACCTTGATCGTCCTCGAGCAAGAAGAACCAAAAGAACTATAAGGAATTCATCATTTAAACTTGAAACAACGAGAATAAGAGTTCACTTACAGTTGGTAGTCGTATGTGCTCAACACTTCATTCATTTGCGAAGCTTATCAAAGTTAGAGAGATGACAAGAATACTATATAAGCTTCGATAAGTCAAGATAATCAAAGTAAAGTTTAATATAAGTAAAAGTAACTAAAAGTGTAGCAATCAATCCAATTCGTCTAATTAACTCTCAGCTTGCCAAGGAACACTAGGATGTTTAAATAGCATAATTGAGTAAGAGAGTTTCATGTCCCAAGTAGTATAACAATGAAGTGTCTTATTTACGCCCACATCAATAAATCAAGTCTATCTAAAACACTTCTAATCCAATCATTGTGTTTCAATAAAAAATTGTAAAGTAGTAATGAGACCATGCTAAGGACTTGTTATGTGGATCCTGATAGATATATTTTTTCTTTATTTCATTTTTCAAGGATTGCTGATTGTTTATTTTGCAAGTGTTTGCACAACCTTTGAGAGTACCAATACTTTTGCCCATATATTGACATGGATGCCACTCATTTCATCAAATCATAGCCGAAATCCGAGGTTATACCATAGATCGTTCAAAATCTAGCGGAGTTATTAGCATCCCAAAGGTGTGCATTAGAGACATAGAACAAAGTTGTCTCACTTCTTTCTCTTTTTTGAGCTAGTACCGTAGTTTGATCCACAAGGTTAGCTTTGGCATGCATCACAATTACCAATAGACTTTATTTCAGATAAACAACTCCTTTCATGAGTGTCATCAAGACTATCAAAATATCTATGGGTTTAAGTATCATCAAGGGTTTACTCTTAAGATAATCATTCATCAAACAAGTCGTAAATTTCAGACTTTTTCTTATTGTACTTGTTTGGCATTCCTATTCCAAGGCAAGACTCGGTTAACTAAAAGAACTAGAGCAAGAGCTTCAACAACTAATCATCATACCAATAAAAAGCCTTACTCTAACCATATTAAATTACTTCCCACTAGCATGGCATCATAGAAAATCAACCAACTAAGATAAACAACTCAAACTTCATAAGTGGGAGACATAGGATATACCTCTCATAAGTGACTTCATGATCCTCTTCCTTATAGGGATGTGTTCCTTCAAAAATCAAACATTATTACTCTCGAAATGATATTAAAGCAAAGAGGTAAAGTATGAATCCATGTTTACAAAAAAAGGACAAATGAAAAAATCTTTTTGTATTTTTGAGGATAAGGGATTAAATAATAGAAAAGAACTTGCGACCAAGCAAGCTTTTAAGAAAAGAAAAACAAACAAAAAAAATAAACTAAAATGAAAGCAAATTAAAAAGCAAAGTGTTGGAACAAGCCAACATGAGTGTTTCAAAGCTCCCAAGGAGCTGGAGTACAACCTCGTTATTACACAAATAAATTTTGCCGGGGGAACACATCCCCAAGCTAAAGTTTTGCAAGCCCTTTTGTTGCTCATTGTGGTGGCGGTGGATAATCTCCCATGTTCCATTGGCTGCTCCGATCATGGAACTAGGTGGCGAGGCTTGCAGTAGCATCTCGAAGGTTGATGGAGAGGTTGTTCATGTTTTGAATATTTCCTTTGAGTGCAAAGATGTCTTCATAGGTGGTGTAGTAGGTTGGTGGCTGCACATCTTGTTCGGTTCCTCCTTGTTCTACTTCTTCATCTTCTCCTCCACCCACGGGTATTTCTTGTTGGGGTAGATTAGCTTAAACATGCGCGTCATAACGCAAATGTCCATCCTTGATAGAGAATAAACCATTATGCAAAGGAGCCGGGATCAAGTGATCCGCTCCAGGTATATTGAAGAAATATCTACCATGATTTTTAGAAATCATACTACATGCTCTTAGAGTAGAAAGACCGAGATGGTTACCTCCAGTCAACGGTTGGATGTTACCTAGGTTGATGCCAAGTGCTCGTGCAAGAACGGTCACAACTCCTCCTCCACATATGGGTCCTCGAGATTGAAGAGCCTGATACTTAAGGTAAAACACAAGAAGAACGCCCAAATTTGGCATTAAGTTACAATTGATAAGGGCAGCTTTTGCGACGATCAACATGTCTTCCTCGTTAACTCTAGTAAACTCACCACATGACTGTAGTGTCTTAGCAATCACATAGAATAAATATCAAATAGCAGGATGATCAATTTGGGTCCCCTTGGGTGTGTTTCCATGAATTCTCATCAAATTAAAATATTGTGAAGGGTAAGGATCTAAAACAAAAGTAGTTGTGTGTACATCGGTGGTGTTGTTGGCAAACCCAAAGCATTGAGCCCATTGTCTGAGTGTTAAAGTGTACTCACAGTTCGTAAGGAGGAATTTTATTCGATCAACTCTGGGCCTTTGTTCCTCGAAACAACCATAAGGATCCACCATGTGCATCAAGGTGCTAAAGAACTCAAGCGTCAAGCGGAGATATGTCGCAACATCTAAAAGAACTCCATTTCAAAATCCCAAGCTAGAAGCTTAAGCATAAGATAATCAACTCCACCAAAAATCATCTCAAAATTCAAATATTTTGTTCATGCAGCCATTTGACCGAATAGGTGGCAGGCAGAAAAATTCTGACCTAACTAATACTGTTGCCAATTGATCTCTTGTCCCCCATTCGACCCTCTCTGCTCTCCCCTGTCTCCCCTCGTTCCAACCAAACCATCAACCAGCTCCCCCTTCACCCCTTGCAGTAGTGGTGCGCCGCCCAAATTTGGTCGCCGCCGGCCGAGCATGCGCAGCTCGCAGCAGACCGCGCCGTGCCATTCCAGCATGCCCACTAGCTCCGCCCAACCTAACACGACTCCCTGTCCACCCCACGGCCAAAGCCAGCCCCTGGACCCCCAGAGCAGTGCCGCCATTTCTCTCTACTCCATGTGCAGCGCACGCCTAGAGCGCCCTCGCTGCCAGCACGCCACAGACCGCGCCTTGACACCAGACCGTGTGTGTCGCTCCGCCTCGACCCCCTCACCCTGCCAGACATGACCGTGCAACGCCGTGCAACCCACAGTTGCCAAGAGCACCGTCGAGCACCGCCTCTGTCTCCCAGAGCACGGGAAGACCTCGACCGTTATCCACCGCCCCTAGCCAAGCCATTGCGCCGTAGCTGACCGCCAACAGACCTCCCACCGTCCGCCTACCTCGCCCATGCCGGTAGCCCCCTGTATCGCCATCACTAACAAGCTCCGCCCACACCCGTCGGTCCCCTCGTCGATCCTATATAAGGAGGGCACCCCCAGCTTCAATCGCCACACCATTTTACTCCCCTCTCTCCACTGATTGTTTCCCCTCTCTCGCCGAAGCCGCTCGAGCAGCCCATCGTCGGAATTCCCCCGGAGGTAGCCGCTGTAGAGGAGGAGACGTGGTCATCGATTTCGTCCACCTCAGCCCCTGCCGCGACCTCGCCTGAGTCCGCCGTCGTCCACCAATTCGTTTGCCCGCCTCGCCGCACTAGCTGGAGCCCTGGTACGTCCCTTGTAGACCCCCACTGACCGCTCTAGGGTTCAGTCTCACCGGCGATGAGTCCGTCGTCGAAGACGACCGTGGACCGTTAGATCGTATTCTAATCGTGTGGTTCTTATCGCCCCATATCGCTTCACGTTTAAAGAGTCACTAACAGGCGGGACCCCCTGTTAGGAGCCCTCAACGTCGTGGAGTGTACATGGGCCGGCCCAAGTTAGTTTCCCGCGCTGACCCAGTAATTCAAATATATGTTTTTCTATTTTAATTAAAACTTATTTCTTTCCTTGAGTTTAAAGAGTTATACAAATCCAAATTGAATGATTACAATTTTGTTGGAAAGCTAATGAAAAACTCTATCCAAGCCTGTTGGATTTAAATCATTTAGATTTAGAGATCTCTCCTAGAAAAAATAAAAAGATAGAAGCTTTTTCACATTCAAACATTTTTATAAAATCAACCATAATAGCTTTTGAGTTGATTCCAACTCTAAAAAATCACATTTAGCCATACCTATCTGAATATATAATAATATTAAGTTTTCCATGCAGTGACTTGGGACTAGTACCAGAATAATGCTATATAGGCATTTCTAGTCACTTTAAATCATTAAATATTCAACTTAAACTTATTAAAATGAGACCCAACATTTAAATCACATTCCCATATGTTAGAATATGTGGTGATGACATGTGTCCACATGATCCCATATTTTAATTGGAGGATATTAAATCTTAGTTAATTTCAATGAGTAGAAATTACTTTTCTCAAATAAAAAGAATGAAGCTAGTTAATTAAACCTTGTGATGCTTGTGATGATAATAGATCATCAAATGTGTGCCTTAGTATGCGAATTAGACTAGTTAAGCTTTGTTGTATCTCGTATGTATTTATAGACGATAGTACCGGCCAAGCTTTCGAGGAGGAGGAGTTCTACCAAGAGGAGGAGGAAGAAAACTTCAACCACTGCACTACACAAGGCAAGCTACAGTTGGCAAGCTAAACCTTGCAAGCTAGATAATCTAACCAAAGGCATTAGGCATGCTTTGGTTATACCCTTTGACTATTACCTACTCCAAGTTTTATCTACAAGCTTTACCTTCTTTACTTTACCAAAGTCCTTTACTTGTTTAAAGGTAGCATAAAAAGTATAAAAATTGACCTATGTAGTTAGAAGTAGATGTCATTCTATGGCATGAGATTGAGATTAGCATCCCACCTTAGTGAACACTCTTAACTTAGTAGTATAGAGCTAAACCAAAACTAGATTCACTTTAGATGGGAATACTTGGTGAAAATGACTTGTGAAAACCTTGGAATGATGAGTCATTCTATTGAGATGTTTTGACATGTGTTGAGAAACACAAATGGTTTATGAGGATGAAAATTTTGAGGCATGAGCCTTAGCCCTTTTATAAAAACTGATGGTTGGGTTCGGATGCGATACTATTCCAATTTTACCGTACAACCACAGTACCTGAATTGGGTAAGGCTTAGCCGGAAGTTTATATGCATTCATATTAGTTCCCTCACGGGAGAGGTTTGAGCTGAGGCTACCTCTTAGTGTGGTCCACCTATGCAGTGCCCAAGATGACAGATGGTCATGGTTGGGAGGCCATGCTCATAGGAGAGGTGCTTATACTAGGGTGTGCAAAGGAAAGGTTATGTTTGATTATCTGCATACTAAGTATGATGATTCAGGGTTATCCCTGACAGATGTATCGAATCTTGTGGTGAAAGTGTACCACCTCTACAGAGTGTCAAACTATTCGAATAGCCGTGGCCGCGGTTATGGACAGTTGGAGTGGCCATACTGTTTCGTTGTTAGATGTTTTCAAAAATGACTTATGAAATGAATGATGAATCTTGACTTGAACATAACAGGGTTGTGACTATGAACTAGTTTCCCAACTTAAGTGATTCTAGAACTTTATTTTATCTTTCTTTGTTTCTGAACTCAGCTTAGGTTTCGAACTTAAATTTGCAAATAAACTTAGAGTTAGCATTCCTACTAGAACTACCTTACTTGTTAGTAATAGTTTGCGAGTACTTAAAAAGTACTCATGGCTTTTGTCCCTGGCTATTCTCATGGCCAGACTATGAAGAGGAGTACCACGATGAAGGACAGCAGGACGGCTATGATAACTAGGACTATCTTCCATCGTCAACATTGCCTGTGACCTTGAAGATGGACCCCACCGCTACACTTATTATTTATTCCGCTGCTTGTTGTATTAAGACTGGATCATGAGATTCTTTATTTGTGTAAGACCTTATGATGCTTTGTAATGGATGATGTACTATGATATCCAATCTGTTATGTCTCGCAAAAATGGTAATCCTGGGATTGCGATGTATGGCATAACAGGCATTTGGGATGAAAAATCCGGGTGTTGACAAAGACAAAGTAAATAAAGTTGCTAATAATTTTTTTAGTCCAATAGAAACACAACATAAGTGGTTCTCTACAGTAACTACAAAAGAAACTCCTCTAAAAACAATGCTCAACATACTTAATATCAAGATTAAATCAAGAACAAGACCTATGTCTAGATTGACAATGATGAATGATTGAGTGAAGCTTTTGCAAAAATAAGTAGGGGATCAAAGGAGAATCATACCTTAGATCGAATGAGTGCAAAGAATCTAAGAAAGATTGAGTAAATTTGAAGATCTAATGGAGGTGGTTTGGAGTTTGGAGGAAGAAGAAAGAGAAAAATGATTTGGGGATTTTTATTTTACCTCCTCGGGGTGCTTATGGCGGCCCCGTATATGGTACGGGCAGGCGGTACGGCCGAAGCCCGCCCGGTACCGCCCGCCCGTACCGGGTGACTTACCTTGGGGGCGACGACTACTCCTAGGCAGTGCACTCGGTACGTGCGTGCGGTACGGTCGCATGCGCCCGTACTGCTGGTCGTTAACGCTGCGGTGACTTGGCTTGAAATCTGATATTTGCTCAAGGGTACGGTACGGGCGCGTGGTATGGGCACGTCCGGCCGTACCACTGGTCGTTATCGACATTGTTCCCTTCGGCGAACATCCAAATTGTTATCTCCCTTTGGCTCGATGTGGTACGGGCGCATGGTATGGTCCACTCAAGTTGTACCAATGGTCGTTAAGAACACTGTGAACTACAAAACTCAAGGAATTTGATTAGTAGCTCCATGCGCCTTTGCACATCTTATCAAAGGACTAGATAATAGCAAAAATACTAAGTAATGATCCAACAATACTTCTTAGGCCATGTGTTAGTAAAATAAAACATAGAGGATTACCTTGTTTCTTCTCCTCTCTACATCGATCTTCTTGAACACTCTTTATTGAAGAAAACAAAAAAAACTAACACAATACTAATACAATAGAAAATATAAAGAAAGAAATTTATTTCACATGGATTGCCTCCCATGAAGCAATTCTAGTTAAGGTCAATTAGCTTGACCTCGATGGCAATCACTTAGGTTTATGAAGTGGAACACCCAATCCAGAGTAATTGGCTTTTAAAGTAATTACACTATCATCATCATTAGGCTTGGACTTCTTCTTCCTAGGGAAGTGGACTACAAAAGGATCTCTAGATAGTAGCCCTATTCTCACATTCCCTTCATGTAAATTAATCAAAGCTTTAATAGTTCTTAGGAATGTCCTACCTAGAATTATAGGTGCTATGGGATCTCAGGCATGTCTACAATAACAAGATCAATAAGAGCGGGACTACCTTTAATTTCAACAACTATATTTTCTTTTATGCCAACAACTTGTTTATAAGTTGAATCATCTAGATGGAGTCTCAATTTAGTTGTAACAAATTGCTTTATCGAATAAACTTTTGGAAAGTTGAGACGCTCGCACCAAGATCATAAAGTGTGAATATCTCATTAACTCCCAACTTAATTTTAATAGTGGTCTCAAATATATCATCTAGCCTAGCTGGAAGCTTATCAGCTAGTCATTTATACTCCATCTCTAAATCGCGAACCTTAGATGCTACTTCTTGTATAAATTTTTGGTACATAGCATCATTACCTTGTTCTATACCTGGATCCTTAATGATGATCATCTTCAATAGATCTTCCACGGTATACTCCAGTGTTGGCGAATTGCTATAATCTAGCTCTTTAGGATTTTCATCATTGGTTACCACCCTCATCATATTGAGGTCTTCTACCGAATTTGGCTCGGGTTTTCCAGCAAACTTTTCTAGTATGAGAGCTTGGCTCTCGGCTACCTTACTCAGCCGAGCCTCGACGGTCTTTATTCTTTCCTGTAGAGCCTGCACATCATTTCTAATTGCAATGACCTAGTTAGATGGTCTTCCTATACTACTTTCATGGTTCTCCATGATCTTAATAAGCATATTGTTTTGCTCAGTTTGAACTTGTATAAATGTTATAATGGTTTAGTCAAACAGGAGATTGCCATGATTTGCTCCATTAGTATGATCATAATTATTATAAGGAGCTCCTACAGGATTAGCATGATGTTTTTGAACATTGGAAGCATAATTAGTTTTCCATGAAGGATTAAAAGGAGTACGAGCTATAAAATTAACATCATTAACATCGGTAGTGATAACATTAACTTGGGTATCTTCCTTACCCTTTAGTAAGCTAAGGAACTCATCTACCTTAGATGTAAGCTCTGCATTGTTTACCTCGGTAATTGAACTTACTCTCTTTGAGGTTCTTTCCACATGCCATTGGGCATGGTTATTTTGCATATCATCAAGTAATTTCTTTGCAACACTCACTTGCTTTCCCATGATCATTCCTCCTACTGCAGTATCTAGCATAGACTTAGACATTGGGTTAAGACCATTATAAAATAAATGTAGTATAAGCCACTCTTCCATCCCATGACTAGGATAGTTCATTATGGCCTCTTTCATCCTTTCCGACGTAAGCGCTAGTGTCTCATGGTCTTCTTGTCTAAAGCTTGTGATGTTGGATCTTAGCTGCATAGTCTTAGCTGGGGGGAAATTTTGTCATAAACAAAGTAGTACATTCTTCCCAAGATTTAATAGTGCCCTTTGGTAGAGCTAGCACCAATCCTTACCCTTTCCTCTAAGAGAGAAAGGAAACAATCTTAGCTTAACAACATTTGGATCTACATCCTTAATAAGCATCATGTCGCAAATGCAATAAAAGTATTTAAATGCAATACTGAATCTTCAGGGGATGAATCCCCAAATTGGTTTTGTTGAACAAAACTTAAAAGGTTAGGTTTTATCTCATATGTTTTTGCATCAACTACGGGCTAGGTGATGGGTGCACGAATAAAATCATCAGTGGGAGTAGCATACTCCCCTAATCTATTTTGAGCCATGGATATTATCTTTTTGGTAAATTTTTAAGTAATGAAAACAAATCACAACCAACTAATTTTATTTGGGTTTTCAAATAGATAACAAGAAAGTAAACTAATACCAAGAATTAAACTACAACTAATAATAAAACTAAAAACAAGGTCTCTAATGACCTCACTAGGATACCAAAATTGCTTCCCCGACAACAGCGCTAGAAAAAGGGTTGATACCTTCAATCCGGATTCACAGATGTAGTATAATAGCTTTTCCCTAGAAGACCAAGTGATGCAGCCCGTCCTACGGACACTTCGACATCTACACCAACAAGTCCCCCAAGTGGACCCATGACTCGTGCCCGAGCCAAACTCCTACAAGCTAAGGTGAACTCGCTCCTCTCCTCGTGCCAATTCGATACCTCCTTGGATGGTATGCTACTTCATGCAACTACCCTATGCATCATCAGGTACAAAGCCTCGACACATCACCAAGCACCCAAGGATGGTGGACAAGGAGCAGAACGTGAAGCAAACGCTCCTGGAGCTGCTCAGACCGGAGTCTCCGGTCTGCGCACACCGGAGTCTCCGGCCTGCCAAAGTCTCCGGCCTGAAGACACCGGAGACTCCGGCCCTCTGTCCGGTCTGACCCCCTGCACCAGGCCTTGGGACAGTCTGACGACCCCTCTAGAGGCTGGTCCGGAGACTACACCGGATTCTCCGGTCTAGACCGGAGTCTCCGGTCCACCACACCGGAGTCTCCGGTCCGACCGTCACCAGGCATGAAAAGGCCTTTGGGCCTTCGGCCCATGTACCCCTTAGTCCGTCCAGAACTTGTCTTTTATTCCTAAAGTACCCCTGTTTAAGTGGTTGGCCTATATATAGTCCCCCACATCCATTGTAAACCCTAGGCATGATATTGGAATTAGTGAAAACCCCTTGGGGGATCTATCTAATTCTAGCCACATGCTCCTTGACTAAGGAGCACCAATATCCCCAAACCTCGTTGGAGTTTGCATCGTGCCTCCGTGTTGTACAAGGCCTAGGCATCGGTGTCCCTTTGCCTAGACGTCAAGATCTCACCGAGTCTCCAATCTCGCCGTGTCGGTTCGAGAGAGAGAGTCCTCCGCCCGACGCCGATCCTAGGGATTGCGCCGGACCGGTCACCACCGGCCTGAGCTATTGGTGTGTATCGTGGTTTTGTGTGTGTGTGTTCATCGCGTTCTTCTTGCGTGCGTTCGTCGTGTTCATCCTCCCCTCCTCTCCCCGCACTCCATCCTCGATTTGAAAGGGAATCGTGAAAGACTGGGCCACCCTAGAGGTTTGCCCTCAACACCATGGTTTAATCAAACCTCGGAAAGCACTGCTAAAAGGTAATAAAAAAGGACACGTCTAGAAGACTTTGCTTGTTCGTTTTACCTTTGTTGACCGGACCAATCTAGTTTACTTTATAACGGGTTTGAATCAATGGATGGAGATAGGCCAGGTGTGAAGATCCACATGCAGCTGCACATCAAATGGGATAAAAAGATAATAATAAGCATAGTCATGTATAATGTTTGAATGTAGATAATCTCTTGTGGGCAACACATCCTAATATTATAGAGCCCCTGTGTTGATGCAGGCATAGCAATAGACTTTTAATCCAATCGAGAGCACACCAAAGCCACGGGTTACAAATGATTATTAAGTGTAAAACATAGATCAAAGCTTTAAGTGGTGATGTTGTTTTTGATCCCAAATGGGGCACTAAGCGAAGACCGTACTACCCTTTCTGTCACTGAGGTTCCTATGAGATCATTGCTAGCCAAGTATCTCACCTGAAGCCTTTATCAATCTATGGGAGCTTGGGTACCTACAAGTCTACAAATCGAGACAAGAGACGAAGAAACAAAAGATACAAATCACAATTCCAAACAAAATACAATTCTCCCATGATCTAGATGCACATAATCGTTGTGAGGTTTCTCCCCAACCCGCAACCCGTGAGGACTACTCACTCATACAAATAGATAGGAGATCGAAAACATCATACAAATACTTAGATTGAAATGAAATATGCTTACAATGGTTACCAAATCACAAGGAGATCTAAAGTAAAAAAGCAATGGCTATGGCTAGTGGATGGATGGATGGGGGAAGAGATGAACAATGGATGGACAATGGACAAACAATGGTGTGGATCTCCTTTGGTGGTGTTGTGATGCAATCTGAGAATGGTGGCTCTCTTGCCGGCTAGAGCCTATATATGCGTCTTCATGAAAGTTGTAAGGGTTTGACGAGACGAAGCTGTCGCCACCTGGTACGGGCGGGTGGTACGGGTGGACCACGCCCATACCAGTGGTCGTTAAGCTTACTGATCCCCAGGAATACCTCTCCAATTAATTGGCCATGTGTGCTTCCTCAAAATCCTTCATTATGACTCCTTATTTTGCCTTAAAAGCCGTGATTTCCTGCACAACATAAATCAAAGAAGGGATTTACAGATCTTTGCAATTATTAGTCATTAGTGGCAAGAGTTGAGAGTTTATTTGGCAATTTCTTGACAAAAAACAATGTTTAAATGCAGTGGATGATGGCAAAAATCGGAGCCATCACAATACAACCTTTATATATTTATCACCTACAGGAGTTGTTCTAGGTGGACTGTTAAGTAAATTGTTTGCTTCCGAAATGCAATGGGAGGATGAATGGGAGGAGGGATCACAACTGTTAGTCCAGCCTTTCGAGGAACCCTGCTTGGTTTTAACTGCAGCCTGCTAAAATATGGTGAAAGAAGTTAAAACATAGAACAAGGGAAACAATTAGTATTATATAAAGTAGAGATCATTTAAAGTAAGTATGAACTTACTGTAGCATGTTCAGGCTGACAATAGCTCCTTCTCGAGCAGGCGCGACTCCTAGTTAATCTGCTAGAAGAATCTGAGCCGAGCAGCTAGAACTTTGGTCCTTGTACTCTATTGTCATTTCTCTTCATTAAGGCATGACATTTAAAACCTAGTTAGCTGGTTTGGAAACATGAAAACTCTTAAAAACACAAAAACCATAGCATTAAAAATTACCAGATGTATGATTCAAACTAGATAGCTGGTTTGGAAGGATGAAAGCAGGTGAAAACACCAAATAGATAGCATTAAAAATGACCAGGTATATGATTCAAACTAGATGGACATTTTCTGAATGAAGCATTCGCAGATAGAAACAAAACAAAACATGAATGCAAATGTCATGGCAAGGTTTTAGGTAGAATGACCAATTAACTGATTAGGCATGCAGGTTATGTAATTTATTAACAGACAAGAAACTGGCATAAGTAACACGAGAAAACCTTGTACGTCAGCCTTGCTTGGTGTCAAATTGTTAGTGTTGGATCCTCTATGAGATGTTTGCATGACCCGTGTGAGCTCTTTGAAAGAATAGCATCTATGAGTTAGTGTTGTAGGATTATACCGATAGCGTGAGAATGTAAGAAAGGGAATAAAAGTGAGAAGCTAATGATGTGGATAGGACCTACCAGATGTGGGATGCAAAAGATATGGCAATAGCCTGCAGGATATTGAGCAACATTCTAACAATTTTGTAGCTTACGAGTACCAAAAATATAGCAAACGAGTAAGAGAAATTATCGTTGCGCGGCGAGGGCAGATGGGACGGGCAAGAGAGCGGCGAGGGCGGCATCTAGGAATTTCTGGGTTAGCGACGAGCGATTCGGTGAAGCCCCCCCCCCGTAGGGTAGATGATGGTGTTGGTGAAGCAGATCCGGTGCAGTGAGGGAGTTAGTGAAATAGTTCCGGTGTGGAAGAGAGTGACCATAGTGAAGGAGCTCTGGTGTGGAAGAGAGGGTCGGTAGTGAAGCAGCTGGAGGAAGGTCGAGGTCAGAGGGGTGTGGGCGGGGAAGAGGCGATGGGGGATATAGGTGGGATGGCGCACATTTACCACCTATACCCCTCTATTATTGTAGTACTCCTCCGGTCCTAGTTTCCGAACCAGGGATAGAAGAGGAATTTTACATTTGCAAAAAGCGGGGCGGGATATTTGAAAAGATGCGCAGGATGTTTTGGTGCTCTGTGGAAATTTTGAGGTTGATGCTTCTGACATACGCTACTACGACGCGGCCGATCTGATGTGTTGGCCCCGTCTAAACCCACATGCCAGCGACATTATGCTTACCAACATTTAAATGAGTTTCCACACATTTGTCGAAATTGATAAACATTAAATTTTGAAGGCTTTCATACAAGATGACCAATGTCATAGCCATATCTCTGCTATAGTTTATGATAGCGTGTCCATATCTAATAGATCGCTACATCTTGACATTTCAAAAGAAGATTCCAGATTTGATGGATAATGCCCTACTTTCATGAATTTTTGACAATCTAAAGTAAGTATGTCTAATTTCAAACTATGAAGTGTGTGATATAAATTCCTCTTGAATTTTTGAAAATAATTTAAATGTACCAAGTATTCAAATATTAGAGAACCACCAAGAGTTCCGCAAGATTCGACTTTTTGATATGAATGGTAATGGCACCAAATTTCGGTCATTTTTTAAAAAAACTACAAAGAAACAAAATATAAAACGAAATATAACCATTCTTTTCTCTCTTGGTGTCTCACTATGTGCACTAGATAGTTTTCACGGAAAAATATAATCTTAAAATTTGATAACTTTTGAAAAAAACTGGTTTCACAATATATGGAGTACTATGTATGAATATGCATGGCTTGCAAACTACATGACCATGGTCATGCCGGCCATATATTCTATATAGAATAACATGTCCATATTTGGTAGTTGGTGGTTATTGGCATTTAAAATATTATTGACAAAGGAAGTTTCCAAATTCGAAGTTATTTCAATTTTCTAAGGCACAACTATGGCTTTTGTCATGAAGCAACTACAAAATATGGCTCAAAATCCCACTGCCCTAGTTTTCACACAAAGTTTATATAGGCTAGGGTTTAGGGTCTGATGTCTATTTTGGGTTGCGAGTTTAGGGGTTCATAGTTAATGGCTTGTTTGATTCGTAGGATAGGAAAAACTCAAGAATAGGAAAAATGCAGGATTAGAATGTCATGTCCACTTGAATCCTGTAGGATTTGGAGACTATAGGGTCTTTCTTGAATGAGTATTTGATTTAAATGAAAGTCAAAGGAATTGTAACATGAGGTTTGGGTGGATGGGAATTTTCCTCCAAAACATAATGCAATGCAATCCTATGAGAAAAATTCTAAGGATCTAATTCTACAAATCAAATAATGCACAAAGGAAAAAATTCCTCAGGATCAAAATCCACCAAATTTCCTATGAGATTCCTTTGAATCAAACAAGCCCTTAGGGTTTAGGATTTTAGGGTTTAGGCCTTAGGGTTTAGGGGTTTAGGGTTCATAATTCAAGGTTTGGGGTTCAAGATTTAGAGTTTAGGATTGTTCAGGGGTTTCTGATTTAGGGAATTTTTGATAATAAGGTTCAAGCTTTATATATACGCTTATATTCGTGGAGTAGAATGGAGTTATCCCAATTTAATGAAATTATCTCAAATTTTTATCTATAAGTGCATTATACCTACTTGGTAAGGGTTTAGGGTTATGAGGTTGGGGTTTAGGGTTAAGGGTTAGAGGTTTAGGAGGTTAAGGGGTTTTGATTTTCAATAATTTTCAAGCTTTATGCTTATATTCGTGGAATAGAATGGCGTTACCATAATTTAATGAAAGTATCTCAAATTTTGATCTATAAGTGCATAGTACCTGCTTGGTTAGGGTTTATGGGTCGAGGATTTAGGGTTTTACGGTTTAGGTTTAATGGGTTGTTTAGGGTTTAGCAAATTTTCAATAATGCTCATGCTTATATTCGTCGAATAGAATGGCCTTACCTGATTTAATGAAAGTATCTCAAATTTTGATATATGAGTGCATGACACCTGCTTGGTTAGGGTTTATGGGCTGAGGGTTTAGGGAATTTTCGATAATGCTCAAGATTTATGCTTATATTGATCAAATAGAATGGCGTTACCCAATTTAATGAAAGTATCTCTAGTTTTGATCTATAAGTGCATGCTACGTGCTTGGTCAGGGTTTAGGGTTTAGGGTTTTAGGGTTTAGGGGTTTAGGGTTTGGGTTTTAGGGGTTTAGGGTTTCAGGAATTTTCAATAATGTTCAGGCTTTATGCTTATATTTGTGGAACAGAATGGTGTTACCCATTTTGACAAAAGTATCTCAATTTTTGATCTATAAGTGCACAATACCTGCTTGGTAAGGGTTTAGGGGTTTAGATTTTATGGTTTAGGATTCTGTGAATTCTCAATAATAGTTCAAGCGTTATGGTTATATTCGTGGAATAGAATGGTGGTACCGCAATTTAATGGAGGTATCTCAAAATTTGATCTACAAGTCGATGATACCTGCTTGGTCATATTTTTTGTTAAATTCAATTAAAGGTACCCAAGTACTAAAACAAGGGGGAAACACTAAGATTCCCGTGATATTTAGGTGTTGTTTGGTTGGGCTCTAATTCCGGCTTTTGATTTTTGGCTTATAAGCCATGCACCTGTTTTTGGATTTATTTTTTATCTTTTACCCTGACAAAGTTGAATGGTGGTATAAGCCAAAAGCCAACATCTAAAGTGTCTTATAGAATAAAGCTAAAATTGACAGATAATCTTAACCAAACAACCCCTCAACTTCTTGCTATGAATGCTAATGTAGCCAAATTTGGGACTTTTTTGAAATAAAATCCAAATAAAAAAATATATAAATTGATGTAATGCCTTTCTTTCGCAGAGTATCTTGTTATGTGCACTGCCTAGTTTCCATGAAAAAGTATGCTCAAATTTGACAACTTTTAAAGAAACCTGTTTCACAATATGGCGTACCATGTATGAACATTCATGGCTTTCAAACGAGATGACCAAGGTCATGGCAATATGTTTGCCATAGTTTATGATAACGTGTCCATGTTTGGTAGATCGGTGCATAATTGCATATTGGCATTCCAAACAATGTTTACAAAGGGTGCATCCAAATTCGAAGTTATTTTAAATTGTCCAAGTGACAACAATGGCTTCCGTTGTGAAGCAACTACAAAGACTATATGTGGTTCAAAATCTCACCGCACCAATTTTCTCACAAAGTATAAAAAAATTGATGGATAATGCCCAAGTTTCATGAATTTGCAAGCTTCCGAGCCAGGTTCGCTGATTTTAACGATTTGATCTCGATTTAGCAAAAAATGTTCGAATTTTGAACAACGAGCGATGGGAATCTCTACTTCCCATAATTCTGGCTCACTGACATGTGGGTCCAAAAAGTTAGTGTAGGTCAGAGTGGGGGAGCAGGTAAATATTGAAGAAGGGCATGGAAAGGTCAACGGGGTGATGCACTTGGGAGAACACAAATTACCACCTATATCTGTACCAAAATTTTGAGGTCAAAGCTTCTAGCATACACTACTCTGACGTGGGGCCGCTTAGATGCACCGTCATCGTCTAGACCCACATGCCAGCGAGAGTTTCTTTCCAGCATTTAAATGAGTTTCTAGGCATTTGCTGAAATTTTCAAACAATTCAAGACTTTCAAGAAGATGAACATCATCCAACAAAAAGGTTACCAAGGTCATGGACATAGTTTATGATGACGTGTCCGCATTTGGTAGATTGGTGCATTTTGGGAAATCAACCAATATGTGAGGTTCCAAATTTGAAGTTTGTTTTCGAATTTCCAAGTAACAATAATGTGTTTTATTGTGGATCAACTACAAAGATGATGGCTCAAAATGCCACCGTCCCCATTTTTCACACAATGTATAATGCCCTTTCAAGCTTCCAGGCTAAATTTGTGCAATAAAATAATTTTTGGGCCTGGATGTTTGAATGGATGGGCGGGATATTTCGGTGCTCTACTGAAATTTTGAAGTTGAAGCTTCTAAGGTACGCTACTCCCAGTTGGGATGTTATCCCCATCCGATAGACCCATAGGTCTGCATGCTTTCGAGCATTTAATGAGTTTATAGACATCTGTCGAAATTAATGAACATTAATTCAATGCTTTCAAACAAGACGACCAAGGTCACAATCATAGTTTCTGTACCGTGTCCATGTTTCGTACTACTCCGTATATTGATGCATCTTCGCCAATCAAGCTTACAAACGTGTCCATATTTGGTAGATCAGTGCATCTTGGCATTTCAAGCAATATTTACAAAAGGAGATTCCAAATTTGATGGATAATGCCTTACTTTCATGAATTTACAAGCTTCCTAGCTAAATATGTGCAATAAAATGACTTTTTGTCAATTTAAAGTAAGTATGTCTAATTACGAACTATAAAATTTGTGATATAGCTTGCTCTTGAGTTTTTAAAATAATTTAAGTGTACCAAATTAGTGAAATATTGGAGAACCACCGAGAGTTTTGCAAGATTCAACTTTTTGAGATGAATGGTAATGACACCAAATTTGGTCCATTTTTAAAAAAATAAAGAAACAACATTTAAATGGGTATCACCATTGCATGTCTCTAATCCGGTTAACCCGGGTGGCCCACAGATGGTAGCACGACGCATGGCCTACTGGGTGGCCTAGTTAAACGGATCCAGAAGGGAGGCCCATGCCGGATAAAAGAAGGCTATGTTGGAGTCACCGACATACTCGGAGCCTTGGAGTACAAGACACGAAGATTAGTTAGTATTAGTGTAGGACCCTATAACCTATCTGGCAAGGTCTTTCCCTGTAACCCAAGGTTCTGGTGCCTTTATAAGCCGGACATGTGGGAGCCTTTAGGGTACAACATACAACGATTCACAACACCCTCGCACATCGAACCAATCTCTGTAACTCGGTGTATTGCTATTATAGTGATTTATAGCAGGAGTAGAGTTCCGACACCGTCATGAGACTTGAACCTGGGTAATTTGTGTTACCTTGTACCCGCCAACTCATCGCCTTCCCCCACCTCTCTAAACACGCTCTATGAGGACCCCTCCATTGCATACTCATCGGCAATACCACGATAGTTGGCGCCACCATGGGGCAAGAGGCACTTCGATCTCTACACCGGGCTTGGGAAAAGAAACACCAAAGATTTGGGACCAAACGCTGTTAGCAGTAACCATTGAATATGTGTTTTTAGCTTGAGTGGGTTAAAAGCGCGGAAGGTATTTGCACCAGCACTCTCTTCAAATAGAGTGTTTTCTATAGTCGCTCCATGAATAGCGCATAGCAAAGCTGCACCTAATACTCCGGCAACTCCCATCAGATGAAATGGGTTCAACGTCCAATTATGAAATCCTTGGAACAAAAGGATGAATTGAAATATCACTACTACCCCAAAACTTGGCGCAAAGAACCAACCGGATTGCCCCAGTGGATAAATAAGGAATACATAAACAAATCCAAGCTCTTCACAGGAATCGGCGACACCATACCCATTGGGCATGTTCTCTTATCCGGCAATGTCCCGATTGTTCCTCCGGACAAATTCTGGGTCCTGATGAAGACGAACCCTACCCACTGCTCCGTCATCCCAGTTAGAGACATCCACATCTTCATCGGTGAAACTGACTCGGGTCCTAGTTCCTAGGAAGTCGGAAACTCGTCAAGGCTCGCACGGACCGCCTACGGGCAGGATACATTCACAGAAGGATCTGGCCCGGATCCCTCTTCGGAGTTTCCTAGCTCAGATCAGAAAATGTAAAGGCCCACCCAAACCTCCCCTATGCAGGATATAATGGTCAAAGGACCCCGCAGATCCGCTTGGCTTCTCCGAGCATTAGAGACATGGAGGTCACACTTTGTCGGTGTCGTCACCATCTTCGATCTAGACAGATGCGTTCATAGGGAAGGAGAACCTCCCTGTGAATACCTTACCAGATGGATGAGGGTGAGGGAAACCCTGGAAGGTGAGCACGCTGACAAAATCGTCTACCACTTTGTGGAAGGGCTCACGCTCAGAACGCTCCTCCAACATACACTCAGGAGGTGGCAGGCCGCCAGCTTGCTCACCCTTGGCGAGATGGTCGCAATTGTTAACAATTACGCAGACACTAAGGAGGATACCAAGGTCATGCCCGGTCATAAAGCCGGAGGAAGCAATAACAACGGCCCAACACCGTCCCCTTCTAGCTCCACGATTGAAAACACCGAGGCCAACTCCGACAGAGTGCTTGACGCATGTACGCCGACATCAACATGGATGCCATCGGCTCTAATGAAACTCGGAGGAATACGATGCTGCTATGAGGGAGATCGAGCAAGAGTTCAAGAGGGAGGAGCACGCCGAGAAGGCTATCACTTCCCGCTAGGTACTGGTGGCCATCAGGAATGTGATAGAAGAAGACAAGCAGGAACCAGAACGTGAGAAAGCTCTGCCCACACCTGCGGTTATCAGAGCGGCAGTGGCAAAGAAAGTCGTTGATCCTTTGGGTCCGGCCATCGCCATGCCTCCTCTGGCTATTCCCCCACAGCAGCCGCAGGAACTTGCCATTGGCCCAAGTACTGCCAAACAAACAAATTTTCCGGCACCACCATCAATGTCTGCAGGTGTTAACCCCTTGGTTACTCCCACCAACAAGGTGATGTATGGTCCACTCCTCGTAGAGCCCATTACTGTCGCCCATATCTGGAGCATTATAGAGCTTGATGAGAAATGTGCAGACATCCTCGTGGAGGCCAAATGCATTTCAGAACAGGGCACCCAAATGGATAGTGATTTGGCCAAGGCGCAGCAATCCATCAAGGCGGCAAGAGCAATGGAGGCTGAGTACAAGCAGTTGCTACTAAAGCACAAGGCTAAGAAGGCACTAGCTCATGTCATCAGTGCAAGTTAGGGTGGGAATCGTCCAAACCGGCAAGAGCCACCCCATACATTGACTCAAAGGGGAGACAACTAATGCCAACCCCCGCCCTAAACATGGTCATCGCCAAAAACCTACTAGAACAAGAAAGATCAACTGAAGCGGTGGTCAGGTCTATGACCTTGTAGATAAGGCATGCAAACAGCAGGAGAAGGTCACCTCGCAGAGGCTCGAGTCCAACCCGGAGCTTTGCCAATCTAAAGCCGCCAAAGGCCAAGATCTCCCCACGACAAGGGATCCCATATAGGCTCCACAGAGTGAAGGCGGAGGGATGCGCGCAACAGGGCCGTTGCCATACCCATATCTTCCGACAAGGGAGAGAAGGCTCACCCCCGCTGATCTCCACCACCCCCGCCATCCTGGCATCATGAGGAACAATAGCCATGCAACTACACAAGCATGCCACCCCCCAGGCGTCTCCAGGTCGGTATTGTCATACATGACTAGGGTGAGCAACCTTGGCATGCCGGAGAGTATAGCGACAATGAAGGACATAGTAGCAGATCCCAAAAGGAAGCACCACGTCCGAGAAGCAATCGCGACAAGCATGCGGTGCATGGAGGGAGCAGCAAGAAGGCTAACCCACCACCGCCACTTCCACCGTCACCACCCAATAGCCACCATGGAAGAGGACATGGTGGGTCCCATGGATCCCACCACAATTCTCCTCCCCATGGCGGAAAGGAGAAACAACCGGAGCCATACGATGCATGTTCGTGGCTTGACAAGATTCAAGAAGCTCGGGAACTCCCATACCTAGGGCCACGTTGTTTTGGACCAGTAATTCGGGCCACAACTTACCCTAGAGGTCTCTGGATCGACAAGACTATAAAACCTTATGACGGCACTGCTAGGCCAGCCACGTGGGTGCAGGACTATAGCGAAGTGATGCACATCGCTGGGGGAAACCCCAATGTCGCTGTCAAGTACCTCCCATTCATGCTCACCGGCACTTCCCGGCAATGGATCAACGACTTGCCAGAGAAATCAATCTACAATTGGTTGGACATGCATGAAGTGTTCACCAAGAACTTTGAGGGTACATACAAACTTCCCTGCACCGTTGGTGACCTAAAGTGGTCTGTGCAAGAAAAGGATGAACCCTCTCATGCCTACCTGTCCTGTTGGCTTGATATGAAAAATTCATGCGTGGGAGTGCACGAAAAAACCTCTATGGCCGCCTTCATCGACGGGCTAGAGAAGGGGACATTGCTCCGACATACGCTGAAGCACCATCAAGACAATAGCAAGCTCGACCTCAACTCGATGATTGCCATGGCTAGAAAATTCGCCACCGCCGATGATGATGCTCACGGATCGTTGTAGGCATTGGCCATACCTACCCAGGCCAAGAGGAATAATAAAAACAAGTGGAAAACTCCACCAGAAGAGAATCAAGCACCAACATGGTTGCCACGACGTTCGCTGGCAAAGGCGGACGCGGACAACATGGTCATGGCCGGGGGGCGAGACATGGGTAGCAGCGAAGTGATTCAACACTGTCAGTGCCCCATGTTCCCTAGATGTACAAAGAGTACCGCTATATGCCATGTTTCGTCCACCTCGACGCAAATGGCAAGGCCACCCACACCAACCGCCAATGCAAGTTTGTCAATGACCTCAAGGAGGACCCTGAGTCCGGCTACAAGAAAAGTCGGAAGAACAGACCCCGCGGAAAAGGCAAAGGGAAAAAGAAGGAGGAAGATTACAAGGATTCATATGACATGGGAGAAGACACAGACCCTAAACCCGCCGACAAGGGCGATCGCAAGGGAAAGAATCCATTCAAAAAGAAGGCTCCATTATAGCACACCTTCCTTGGTACTCCCACCGTTCGAGCCCAGAAAACCTCACTAAGGATATTGATGGCTACCCTCCCCCAGTTCCCTAGTACGCAGGAGGTCAGAGATTCCAATCACTTGGGATATAGAAGATCAGCCAGAGCTCACCAAGTGCCTCGTTGATAGTCCTTTGATTGATGGTAGTGAGTTCACCAAGTGACTCGTTGACAGTGGAAGCATCATCAACATCATGTACCTAGATAAACTGCACAAGATGAAATTGATAGAGACCTAATAGCTGTGAGATTTGACACATTTTGGATGGCTTATAGTGATGGTTTTCTCCTAGATTTGATTGTTTTCTGGCTTTACCTAATGCTAATACTTTGGTAGTGAAGAAAACTTGGATTTTAATGTGTGTTGCAGGTTCTGGACATCAACAAAAGGATTTAACTAGAGAAATACAATATTCTGGAGAAAACAAGCAAGTCCCACTTTGGAAGCACGCGAGGGGAGCTCACAGACAGTTTAATGACCAACTATATGGCGGGAATGGCCATATAGTTCCCGCCGTATAGCTTCCGCCGCCTTTGTCTTGTAAAAAGGGACGACTTCCGTCAAGGGGCGAGGGCCAAAAACACAATGCAGCAGCCGCCACACCATCCAGAAGGGAGAAAGAAGGGATCCGGAGAAGAAGGAGAAGACGTTCTCCATCTCGCTCCACGATCTTCGATCTCCTAGCCATTATACCTCCATAGCCACTACTTGTACTTGAGAGAGAGAGAGAGAGAGAGAGAGAGAGATCTCCACCCTGCAAGACTAGGGTTTGAGATTGTTTCTTCCCATCTTGAATTGTGTTGGATATTTTTCTATTCTTATTGTGGATCTCCACGGTAATACCAAGACGAATTCCCTTTATTTGATTATATTGATGATCCGTTCTTCTCTCATGTGTGAGTAATTCCCTTGGGCAGTGGGAGATGTAGGGGATTGGTGAGATGTGATGTGCCTTCATATATTATCCATTAGTATTGTGATTGATTCTAATTACTATATTATGTGTGCTTGACTAGCTGTGGGATGCTTAATGCTTGTTGTCCAATTAAGGGCCCAAAGAATATGATTCCTTGTTCTACATAGATAAGATCTTGTTCGCTAGTGGACCGGCGACCCCTGGGTGATACAAGGATATCAATGGAAAGCTAGTTGACTCAAGGATAACGAGTAACCACTATGTTATTGCATTAGTCTGATCCAAGGAGCTTAATCGCTAAGCTACCTGAAGTGTCTTAATCATCTAGTGTCTGACCATGGTTTTGGTAGCAGGCAACTAGGATTATTGAAGTTGGGATGAAAACTACCAAGAGGAGTTCTGGCTAATTATGGGTTGCTCGCCTACACATATATCTATAAGATTATAATTTATATGGGGTGGCCCGATCTTCTCAGCAAGCTCTTGTCGATGGTGATGGTGGATGATAGATAACTAGTGCGTAGCTATGATCTCTCCCGCTCGATCCCTGATGCCAATGCAACAGCTCTCGAACCTTGTAGGATATTCACAACACCACACTCTTGCGCACACAGCCGTGACCACGAATGGTAGTCTGCAATCTACTAATTCCCAATGGAACAACAGATCACACTCAATTATAGTTGGTAGATTCGAACACATGGTAATTCCAGAGGTTCTATGAAAGAAACAACTCCAAAATATTTTAACGTGGTCTTAAACCTAACTTGTGACGGCTACGGAGGTTTATATGAGGGCTGGGGCGTCCTCCCCTCTAAACGGGCCAAAAAACAGCCATAACTTGGCCCAAACTGACTCGGTTCGACTCAAACTGATACATACCGACCCATATATGGGTTCGGCCTTATTGGCACGCAGTCCAAACGTCGTGGAACACCTCAAACATGTAATTCTTGGTGCGCCATCTCTCTCTCTTGCTCATACGTGATTTCCTCATTGCGTCCTAGTGCGCCTGCCTCCCGCTCCTCCCTCGCGCACTTGTTGATATTGGAAATCAGCGCTTGTCCTTCTTGCTGCAACTCTCCTGCCTCCTCGCGCAACGCTTGTGTTATCAATAAACCTGATCATACAAAGATGCATAGACTTAGGTAGTATAAAGTTCTAATTAAGTAAAACATCAGGTTCAATTAAGAGTGAATTCACCTGTTGCTCAATCAGCTTTGCACGAGCTCTTGTAATGGGTCCAATCCCGATTTCATTGGACTTGTTCTTTGCAGCAACATCTTCATTGTGAATAGGAGTAGGAGATAGTGGAATAGTATGGATGTCCTCATCATCTCCCCCCCCTTCAAAAGGCGTCGACCTCGACGCTCCAAGGTCTTCTCCAGCATATGGTGATAAATCAGCAACGTTGAAGCTGTTGCTAGCACCACCAAACTCCTCAATAGGTATATCAACTGAATATGCATTATCATTAATTTTGGCTAGCACTTTGTAAGGACCAGCACCAGGTGGCTTCAACTTGGACTTGCGAAGTAGTGGAAATCTGTCCTTGCATAGATGCACCCAAACCATATCTCTAGGCTCGAACAACACTTCTTTTCTTGCTTGATTTCTTGCAGCAGCAATGTTCTTGCCTTTCTTCTCAAAAGCCTCTCGAGTCTTCTCATGTATTTTCTTCACATAATCAGCACGTTTTGATGCCTCCATATCAACTCTCTCATGTAATGGTAGAGGCAACATATCGAGTGGCGTTAATGGCTTGAAGCCATACACCACCTCAAAAGGACAAAGCTGAGTAGTTGAATGCATAGCCCTATTGTAAGCGAACTCAACATGTGGCAAACACTCTTCCCACTTCCGCAGATTCTTTTTAATCATGGTCCTTAGTAGCTGTGACAATATTCTATTCACCTCCTCCGTTTGACCATCTGTTTGGGGGTGACATGTAGTACTGAACAGCAACTTCGTTCCTAGCTTCCCCCATAAGGTCTTCCAAAAGTAGCTCATGAACTTCACATCAGGGTCAGAAACAATCGTCTTTGGTACTCCATGTAATCTCACGATGTCCCTGAAAAACAGGTTAGCAACATGCGACGCATCGTCGCTTTTGTGGCAGGCAATAAAATGAGCCATCTTAGAGAACCTATCCACTACCACAAATATAGAATCATGACCTCTCTGAGTTTTAGGTAGACCTAGCACAAAATCCATACTAATGTCTTCCCATGGAGTAGTAGGTGCAGAGAGAGGTGTATACAAACCGTGAGGCTTTAGCTTGGATTTCGACTTGTGGCAAGTAATGCATCTGCTCACAAATCTGTACACATCACGCCTCATCTTGGTCCAATAAAAATGATCAGCAAGCATGAGCAACGTCTTCTCACGCCCAAATTGACCCATCAAACCACCAGCATGTGATTCCCGCACTAAGAACAAACGCAACGACGATTCAGGAATACATAGTTTGTTAGCTCGAAACAAATATCCATCATGTATATGATACTTATCCCATGCGTTTCTAAGAGCACATAAACGATATGGTTCAGCAAAATCATGGTCAGTTGCATAAAGTGCACAAATAGCTTCTAATCCAGGAATTTTAACATCAAGATTGGTTAATAGCATGTTCTTCCTAGATAGAGCATCAGCAACAACATTCTCTTTTCCCTTCTTATAATTAATGATGTAAGGAAAAGACTCAATGAACTCAACTCATTTAGCTAATCTTCGAAGCAAGTTTGATTGAGCTTTCAAATATTTCAATGCTTCATGATCAGAATGTATGATGAATTCCTTTGGCCACAAATAATGTTGCCAAACTTCAAGTACTCTCACAAGTGCATACAATTCTTTATCATAGATTGAATAATTCAAACGAGCACTAGTCAATTTCTCAGAAAAATAAGCGATAGGCTGACCCTCTTGCATCAAAACGCCACCTATGCCTATACCACTAGCATCACATTCAACTTCAAATTGCTTCGAAAAATCAGGTAATGCAAGCAATGGTGCAGAAGTAAGCGAACGTTTCAATGTATCAAATGCAATGTCTTGGGCCGCGCCCCATACAAAAGGAACACCTTTCTTTGTCAAATCATTTAATGGTGCAGCAATGGTGCTAAAATCTTTCACAAAGCGCCTATAGAAACCAGCGAGACCGTGGAAACTACGCACTTGACTTACATTCATTGGAGTAGGCCAATTCTGAATTGATTCAATTTTAGATTGATCTACCTCTACTCCATGCTTAGAAACAACAAATCCTAGGAATATGACCTTATGTTTTGCAAATGTACACTTCTCAAGATTAGCATACAGTTTATTATCACGTAACACTTGCAAAACTTGTCTAATATGAGTGCAATGTTCAGATTCGGTGTGGCTGTATATGAGTATATCATCAAAGTAAACAACCACAAAACGACCAATAAACTCTCTCAAAACATGATTCATCAAACGCATGAAAGTACTAGGTGCATTAGTAAGACCAAACGGCATGACTAACCACTCATACAAAACGAATTTAGTTTTGAAAGCAGTTTTCCATTCATCCCCTTCTTTCATCCTAATTTGATGATAACCACTACGCAAGTCAATTTTAGAGAAAACAGCAGCACCACTCAATTCATCTAGCATATCCTCTAAACATGGAATAGGACGACGATATCGAATAGTGATGTTATTAATCGCTCTACAGTCAACACACATGCGCCATGTACCATCTTTCTTAGGAACTAAAATAACAGGAACAGCACAAGGGCTAAGAGAAACACGAATGTACCCTTTATCCAGCAACGCTTGTACTTGCTTCTGAATTTCCTTAGTTTCTTCGGGATTAGTCCTGTAGGGTGCACGGTTGGAAAGTGTGGCACCAGGAATCAAGTCCACTTGATGTTCTATACCACGCAATGGGGGTAAGCCTACGGGTACATCTTCTGGAAACACATCCCCAAAGTCCTGCAAAACAGAAGAGACACCAAGAGAAATAGGGGTCATGTCGTTAGAATCCAATACCTCGCCCTTATACATGAGCACAAGTGGCATGGCTGTAGGATCCTCACGAAACTCTCTCATATCCTCCTTGGTGGCTAATATCAATAACCCAGGCACTCTCTCACTTTTCGTTATATCACTCAATTTAGGCTCAATTACATCAGGAACAGCTGTCACGCAATCTCGCCGAGTGGTAGTATCTTCCTTCAAGTTCATCTCTATCTTTTGGCGAGAATCATTCACAATTTCTTGTGGTGTCATTGGCTGCATAGTAATCTTCTTTCCTTTGAATTCCAAGTGATATGTATTGGCTCGGCCATTGTGTTGCACATGGCGATCATAGAGCCAAGGCCGACCCAATAGTAGGTGACAAACAGTCATAGGAACCACATCAAAATCAATAGAATCTTTGTATGGCCTTATTTGAAAGTTCACTCGTACCATATGATTTACCTTCATCTCACCATTGTTGCTCAACCATTATATGTAGTATGGCTTGGGATGAGGTAAGTATGTCAAATTCAGTTTGGCACATAGTTCCTTACTTGCAAGATTTCTGCAGCTACCTCCATCAATAATGACCTTGCAAGCTTTATTTGGTCCAACTAGAGCTTTTGTTTGGAACAAGTTGCAACGCTGGGATTCCGCAACCGGTTGCACACTAAGTACACGTGAAGACACGACGATAGTTGGTGCACGCTCAGCATATGCATCAGCACCACCCTCACCGTCATCAATATCATCATCAGAAGCTTCATCTCCACTTTCTACTTCACCTTGTTCATTAACAAACATAACCTTGCTGTTTGGACAATCCTTCTTGTAGTGACCTCTGACTCCACAAGTATGGCACACCACATCACGAGTACGTGCAGTAGACATGTTGGAACCCGAGCTAGCAGCAGGAGCAGCGGGTTTCCGAGTATTAGAACCAAACGAAGGTGTACTTGCTGGTTTGGCTGATGGTGCAAACGGAACAGCAGCTGGTGGCATGACAGTGGGAGGTGTAGATCTGGCCGAAAATCTGCTAGAAGATGGAAATCGAGCACGTGACTTTGCCTCTTCAGCCAGCTGGGACTCGGCCTCTCTAGCATGGTGCAGCAGCTCGTTCATTGTCTCATACTTGTGATAACGCACAATACTCTTGATTTGAAGCTTCAAATTGTTGAGGAAACGTTGCATCGTCATCTCTCATGATTCACGGACATTAGCACGCTGCATAAGCATCTCCATCTCCATGTAGTACTCATCAACTGTCATTGTGCCTTGCCTCAACTGTGTGAGCTTGTCAAACACAGAACGCAAATAATTGGAGGGAACAAAACGATCCGCCATGATGGCCTTCATCTCACACAAATCCCTCACAGGAAGTTCATTGTCGTTCCGTCTATTCTGCACAATAGCTTCCCACCAACGCAAAGCGTAACCATCAAATTCTGATACAGCAAGTTTTACCTTCTTGTCTTCTTGGTAATCAAATAAACGCCAGAGCTTTTCAATCTTCAACTCCCATGTAATATAATCCTCAAGATCAAGCGAGCCATTGAACGAAGGAATTGAGAACTTGGGCTTGCCCAAACTATCATCAGCTGGATTGTAAGCACGCTGGGCACGTCCAAGAGGAGCATACCCATGGCCATACAGAGGAGCAGCCGCAGGTGCAGGGGGATTTGCTCGTCCCCTGCCACGATGTGGAGCAGCATCAGACGCACTTCCCTCATCAAAGTCCTCAAACCCATCATCATGTTGTGCCAGTCCGGGCTGGAGTGTTGCCTGAATCGCCTCAATGGAACGCTGCAAGGTGGCAAAGTGGACATTCATAGCAGTCAGCTGCGTCTGAATATTATTAATGGCTCCAGTATTATTCTCCACAGCATCTTGTATGTCGGTGATATTTCTATCAACAGACTCTCTCCAAGTAACAATCTCCTCCACCTGCTTTTTCTGTGACATAATTTCATCATCACTCAAAAACATGATTAGTAAGTTAGTGCAAAACTCAAAATCAGTATGGTGGAAACTCTCACAACTCACTCACAACTGATAAGAAGGAAGATCTTACCGTTCCAAAGTGCATAGAGATGCTCTACCAAACGTAATGAAAGACTGATGCACTGAAGTGATGAAGTGAATATCAAAGGTATAGAGAACGATCACAGGGCACACAGGTTATTTATGGTGGAGTTATAGGTATGGTATCCTATCTACACCGCAAACAAGTCCTAGTGCTGATCGTATGACAAAGACCCACGGAAACAAACACGGTGGAGATAAATGGGGCAATTGCAACTATGAAAATGAGCTCCAAAAAGTAAGGTATGTCAGAGGAATGCTCGTGTTGCAATGCACAAGGAGAGACGCTAGCAATGTCTCAACGAAATGGGCACAAGATTGCTAAACTGAGCAGCCTGCAGAGCACTAAGCACGCTAGTCTCGTAGGATAGTTTTAGACACAAAGAAAGGTTTACTAAGGCTCACAAGGATAGGTACGCTATGTGGACTCAGTAAAAAAAATAAACAAAAAAAGAAAAAAATTTGACGGCCTAAAATCCAACCGCGGTAGGATGGCGGCCGAATTTTTTTTAACGTACTAGCACAGACTGGTCTGTGGTAAGGCAACGGTTCGAATTTTTTTTTCGGAATTTGTTTTTTTTTTGGTCACGCTAGAGCACAGACTTGTCTGCGGTCAGGCGTGAGGCAGCGAGCCGATTTTTTTTCTACTCGCCAAGTACACAACTAGGACTCTTTACTTGGATCGGATCTGACTTGATGGTAGCGGAAAAAGATGGTGGAAAACAACTAGAACACTAGAAAACAAATCTACGAAGAACAGATCTAGATCTAATCTAATAGAGGAACGCGACCAGCAACTATTACTCGAATACGATGTAATCTAGGCTATGGCAACTCTTTTTATGAGGCTTTTTCTGTATAGGATGAAAAACACTCTCTAATCTATGGATGGATTGTGGATTGCTTACCGAGGCAACAAGGAAATCTGATACCAAGATGATATGGGGTGGCCCGATCTTCTCAGCAAGCTCTTGTCGATGGTGATGGTGGATGATAGATAACTAGTGCGTAGCTATGATCTCTCCCGCTCGATCCCTGATGCCAATGCAACAGCTCTCGAACCTTGTAGGATATTCACAACACCACACTCTTGCGCACGCAGCCGTGACCACGAACGGTAGTCTGCAATCTACTAATTCCCAATGGAACAACAGATCACACTCAATTATAGTTGGTAGATTCGAACACATGGTAATTCCAGAGGTTCTATGAAAGAAACAACTCCAAAATATTTTAACGTGGTCTTAAACCTAACTTGTGACGGCTACGGAGGTTTATATGAGGGCTGGGGCGTCCTCCCCTCTAAACGGGCCAAAAAACAGCCATAACTTGGCCCAAACTGACTCGGTTCGACTCAAACTGATACATACCGACCCATATATGGGTTCGGCCTTATTGGCACGCAGTCCAAACGTCGTGGAACACCTCAAACATGTAATTCTTGGTGCGCCATCTCTCTCTCTTGCTCATACGTGATTTCCTCATTGCGTCCTAGTGCGCCTGCCTCCCGCTCCTCCCTCGCGCACTTGTTGATATTGGAAATCAGCGCTTGTCCTTCTTGCTGCAACTCTCCTGCTCCTCGCGCAACGCTTGTGTTATCAATAAACCTGATCATACAAAGATGCATAGACTTAGGTAGTATAAAGTTCTCATTAAGTAAAACATCAGGTTCAATTAAGAGTGAATTCACCTGTTGCTCAATCAGCTTTGCACGAGCTCTTGTAATGGGTCCAATCCCGATTTCATTGGACTTGTTCTTTGCAGCAACATCTTCATTGTGAATAGGAGTAGGAGATAGTGGAATAGTATGGATGTCCTCATCATCTCCCCCCCCCTTCAAAAGGCGTCGACCTCGACGCTCCAAGGTCTTCTCCAGCATATGGTGATAAATCAGCAACGTTGAAGCTGTTGCTAGCACCACCAAACTCCTCAATAGGTATATCAACTGAATATGCATTATCATTAATTTTGGCTAGCACTTTGTAAGGACCAGCACCACGTGGCTTCAACTTGGACTTGCGAAGTAGTGGAAATCTGTCCTTGCGTAGATGCACCCAAACCATATCTCTAGGCTCGAACAACACTTCTTTTCTTGCTTGATTTCTTGCAGCAGCAATGTTCTTGCCTTTCTTCTCAAAAGCCTCTCGAGTCTTCTCATGTATTTTCTTCACATAATCAGCACGTTTTGATGCCTCCATATCAACTCTCTCATGTAATGGTAGAGGCAACATATCGAGTGGCGTTAATGGCTTGAAGCCATACACCACCTCAAAAGGACAAAGCTGAGTAGTTGAATGCATAGCCCTATTGTAAGCGAACTCAACATGTGGCAAACACTCTTCCCACTTCCGCAGATTCTTTTTAATCATGGTCCTTAGTAGCTGTGACAATATTCTATTCACCTCCTCCGTTTGACCATCTGTTTGGGGGTGACATGTAGTACTGAACAGCAACTTCGTTCCTAGCTTCCCCCATAAGGTCTTCCAAAAGTAGCTCATGAACTTCACATCAGGGTCAGAAACAATCGTCTTTGGTACTCCATGTAATCTCACGATGTCCCTGAAAAACAGGTTAGCAACATGCGACGCATCGTCGCTTTTGTGGCAGGCAATAAAATGAGCCATCTTAGAGAACCTATCCACTACCACAAATATAGAATCATGACCTCTCTGAGTTTTAGGTAGACCTAGCACAAAATCCATACTAATGTCTTCCCATGGAGTAGTAGGTGCAGAGAGAGGTGTATACAAACCGTGAGGCTTTAGCTTGGATTTCGACTTGTGGCAAGTAATGCATCTGCTCACAAATCTGTACACATCACGCCTCATCTTGGTCCAATAAAAATGATCAGCAAGCATGAGCAACGTCTTCTCACGCCCAAATTGACCCATCAAACCACCAGCATGTGATTCCCGCACTAAGAACAAACGCAACGACGATTCAGGAATACATAGTTTGTTAGCTCGAAACAAATATCCATCATGTATATGATACTTATCCCATGCGTTTCTAAGAGCACATAAACGATATGGTTCAGCAAAATCATGGTCAGTTGCATAAAGTGCACAAATAGCTTCTAATCCAGGAATTTTAACATCAAGATTGGTTAATAGCATGTTCTTCCTAGATAGAGCATCAGCAACAACATTCTCTTTTCCCTTCTTATAATTAATGATGTAAGGAAAAGACTCAATGAACTCAACTCATTTAGCTAATCTTCGAAGCAAGTTTGATTGAGCTTTCAAATATTTCAATGCTTCATGATCAGAATGTATGATGAATTCCTTTGGCCACAAATAATGTTGCCAAACTTCAAGTACTCTCACAAGTGCATACAATTCTTTATCATAGATTGAATAATTCAAACGAGCACTAGTCAATTTCTCAGAAAAATAAGCGATAGGCTGACCCTCTTGCATCAAAACGCCACCTATGCCTATACCACTAGCATCACATTCAACTTCAAATTGCTTCGAAAAATCAGGTAATGCAAGCAATGGTGCAGAAGTAAGCGAACGTTTCAATGTATCAAATGCAATGTCTTGGGCCGCGCCCCATACAAAAGGAACACCTTTCTTTGTCAAATCATTTAATGGTGCAGCAATGGTGCTAAAATCTTTCACAAAGCGCCTATAGAAACCAGCGAGACCGTGGAAACTACGCACTTGACTTACATTCATTGGAGTAGGCCAATTCTGAATTGATTCAATTTTAGATTGATCTACCTCTACTCCATGCTTAGAAACAACAAATCCTAGGAATATGACCTTATGTTTTGCAAATGTACACTTCTCAAGATTAGCATACAGTTTATTATCACGTAACACTTGCAAAACTTGTCTAATATGAGTGCAATGTTCAGATTCGGTGTGGCTGTATATGAGTATATCATCAAAGTAAACAACCACAAAACGACCAATAAACTCTCTCAAAACATGATTCATCAAACGCATGAAAGTACTAGGTGCATTAGTAAGACCAAACGGCATGACTAACCACTCATACAAAACGAATTTAGTTTTGAAAGCAGTTTTCCATTCATCCCCTTCTTTCATCCTAATTTGATGATAACCACTACGCAAGTCAATTTTAGAGAAAACAGCAGCACCACTCAATTCATCTAGCATATCCTCTAAACATGGAATAGGACGACGATATCGAATAGTGATGTTATTAATCGCTCTACAGTCAACACACATGCGCCATGTACCATCTTTCTTAGGAACTAAAATAACAGGAACAGCACAAGGGCTAAGAGAAACACGAATGTACCCTTTATCCAGCAACGCTTGTACTTGCTTCTGAATTTCCTTAGTTTCTTCGGGATTAGTCCTGTAGGGTGCACGGTTGGAAAGTGTGGCACCAGGAATCAAGTCCACTTGATGTTCTATACCACGCAATGGGGGTAAGCCTACGGGTACATCTTCTGGAAACACATCCCCAAAGTCCTGCAAAACAGAAGAGACACCAAGAGAAATAGGGGTCATGTCGTTAGAATCCAATACCTCGCCCTTATACATGAGCACAAGTGGCATGGCTGTAGGATCCTCACGAAACTCTCTCATATCCTCCTTGGTGGCTAATATCAATAACCCAGGCACTCTCTCACTTTTCGTTATATCACTCAATTTAGGCTCAATTACATCAGGAACAGCTGTCACGCAATCTCGCTGAGTGGTAGTATCTTCCTTCAAGTTCATCTCTATCTTTTGGCGAGAATCATTCACAATTTCTTGTGGTGTCATTGACTGCATAGTAATCTTCTTTCCTTTGAATTCCAAGTGATATGTATTGGCTCGGCCATTGTGTTGCACATGGCGATCATAGAGCCAAGGCCGACCCAATAGTAGGTGACAAACAGTCATAGGAACCACATCAAAATCAATAGAATCTTTGTATGGCCTTATTTGAAAGTTCACTCGTACCATATGATTTACCTTCATCTCACCATTGTTGCTCAACCATTATATGTAGTATGGCTTGGGATGAGGTAAGTATGTCAAATTCAGTTTGGCACATAGTTCCTTACTTGCAAGATTTCTGCAGCTACCTCCATCAATAATGACCTTGCAAGCTTTATTTGGTCCAACTAGAGCTTTTGTTTGGAACAAGTTGCAACGCTGGGATTCCGCAACCGGTTGCACACTAAGTACACGTGAAGACACGACGATAGTTGGTGCACGCTCAGCATATGCATCAGCACCACCCTCACCGTCATCAATATCATCATCAGAAGCTTCATCTCCACTTTCTACTTCACCTTGTTCATTAACAAACATAACCTTGCTGTTTGGACAATCCTTCTTGTAGTGACCTCTGACTCCACAAGTATGGCACACCACATCACGAGTACGTGCAGTAGACATGTTGGAACCCGAGCTAGCAGCAGGAGCAGCGGGTTTCCGAGTATTAGAACCAAACGAAGGTGTACTTGCTGGTTTGGCTGATGGTGCAAACGGAACAGCAGCTGGTGGCATGACAGTGGGAGGTGTAGATCTGGCCGAAAATCTGCTAGAAGATGGAAATCGAGCACGTGACTTTGCCTCTTCAGCCAGCTGGGACTCGGCCTCTCTAGCATGGTGCAGCAGCTCGTTCATTGTCTCATACTTGTGATAACGCACAATACTCTTGATTTGAAGCTTCAAATTGTTGAGGAAACGTTGCATCGTCATCTCTCATGATTCACGGACATTAGCACGCTGCATAAGCATCTCCATCTCCATGTAGTACTCATCAACTGTCATTGTGCCTTGCCTCAACTGTGTGAGCTTGTCAAACACAGAACGCAAATAATTGGAGGGAACAAAACGATCCGCCATGATGGCCTTCATCTCACACAAATCCCTCACAGGAAGTTCATTGTCGTTCCGTCTATTCTGCACAATAGCTTCCCACCAACGCAAAGCGTCACCATCAAATTCTGATACAGCAAGTTTTACCTTCTTGTCTTCTTGGTAATCAAATAAACGCCAGAGCTTTTCAATCTTCAACTCCCATGTAATATAATCCTCAAGATCAAGCGAGCCATTGAACGAAGGAATTGAGAACTTGGGCTTGCCCAAACTATCATCAGCTGGATTGTAAGCACGCTGGGCACGTCCAAGAGGAGCATACCCATGGCCATACAGAGGAGCAGCCGCAGGTGCAGGGGGATTTGCTCGTCCCCTGCCACGATGTGGAGCAGCATCAGACGCACTTCCCTCATCAAAGTCCTCAAACCCATCATCATGTTGTGCCAGTCCGGGCTGGAGTGTTGCCTGAATCGCCTCAATGGAACGCTGCAAGGTGGCAAAGTGGACATTCATAGCAGTCAGCTGCGTCTGAATATTATTAATGGCTCCAGTATTATTCTCCACAGCATCTTGTATGTCGGTGATATTTCTATCAACAGACTCTCTCCAAGTAACAATCTCCTCCACCTGCTTTTTCTGTGACATAATTTCATCATCACTCAAAAACATGATTAGTAAGTTAGTGCAAAACTCAAAATCAGTATGGTGGAAACTCTCACAACTCACTCACAACTGATAAGAAGGAAGATCTTACCGTTCCAAAGTGCATAGAGATGCTCTACCAAACGTAATGAAAGACTGATGCACTGAAGTGATGAAGTGAATATCAAAGGTATAGAGAACGATCACAGGGCACACAGGTTATTTATGGTGGAGTTATAGGTATGGTATCCTATCTACACCGCAAACAAGTCCTAGTGCTGATCGTATGACAAAGACCCACGGAAACAAACACGGTGGAGATAAATGGGGCAATTGCAACTATGAAAATGAGCTCCAAAAAGTAAGGTATGTCAGAGGAATGCTCGTGTTGCAATGCACAAGGAGAGACGCTAGCAATGTCTCAACGAAATGGGCACAAGATTGCTAAACTGAGCAGCCTGCAGAGCACTAAGCACGCTAGTCTCGTAGGATAGTTTTAGACACAAAGAAAGGTTTACTAAGGCTCACAAGGATAGGTACGCTATGTGGACTCAGTAAAAAAAATAAACAAAAAAAGAAAAAAATTTGACGGCCTAAAATCCAACCTCGGTAGGATGGCGGCCGAATTTTTTTTAACGTACTAGCACAGACTGGTCTGTGGTAAGGCAACGGTTCGAATTTTTTTTTCGGAATTTGTTTTTTTTTTGGTCACGCTAGAGCACAGACTTGTCTGCGGTCAGGCGTGAGGCAGCGAGCCGATTTTTTTTTCTACTCGCCAAGTACACAACTAGGACTCTTTACTTGGATCGGATCTGACTTGATGGTAGCGGAAAAAGATGGTGGAAAACAACTAGAACACTAGAAAACAAATCTACGAAGAACAGATCTAGATCTAATCTAATAGAGGAACGCGACCAGCAACTATTACTCGAATACGATGTAATCTAGGCTATGGCAACTCTTTTTGTGAGGCTTTTTCTGTATAGGATGAAAAACACTCTCTAATCTATGGATGGATTGTGGATTGCTTACCGAGGCAACAAGGAAATCTGATACCAAGATGATATGGGGTGGCCCGATCTTCTCAGCAAGCTCTTGTCGATGGTGATGGTGGATGATAGATAACTAGTGCGTAGCTATGATCTCTCCCGCTCGATCCCTGATGCCAATGCAACAGCTCTCGAACCTTGTAGGATATTCACAACACCACACTCTTGCGCACGCAGCCGTGACCACGAACGGTAGTCTGCAATCTACTAATTCCCAATGGAACAACAGATCACACTCAATTATAGTTGGTAGATTCGAACACATGGTAATTCCAGAGGTTCTATGAAAGAAACAACTCCAAAATATTTTAACGTGGTCTTAAACCTAACTTGTGACGGCTACGGAGGTTTATATGAGGGCTGGGGCGTCCTCCCCTCTAAACGGGCCAAAAAACAGCCATAACTTGGCCCAAACTGACTCGGTTCGACTCAAACTGATACATACCGACCCATATATGGGTTCGGCCTTATTGGCACGCAGTCCAAACGTCGTGGAACACCTCAAACATGTAATTCTTGGTGCGCCATCTCTCTCTCTTGCTCATACGTGATTTCCTCATTGCGTCCTAGTGCGCCTGCCTCCCGCTCCTCCCTCGCGCACTTGTTGATATTGGAAATCAGCGCTTGTCCTTCTTGCTGCAACTCTCCTGCTCCTCGCGCAACGCTTGTGTTATCAATAAACCTGATCATACAAAGATGCATAGACTTAGGTAGTATAAAGTTCTCATTAAGTAAAACATCAGGTTCAATTAAGAGTGAATTCACCTGTTGCTCAATCAGCTTTGCACGAGCTCTTGTAATGGGTCCAATCCTGATTTCATTGGACTTGTTCTTTACAGCAACATCTTCATTGTGAATAGGAGTAGGAGATAGTGGAATAGTATGGATGTCCTCATAAATAATTGTTACATTCACACTCATCCACCTAGCACATTCACTATCTGTTGAGGGCAAACCTCTAGGGTGGCCCGATCTTTCACGATTCCCTTTCAAATCGAGGATGGAGTGCAGGGAGAGGAGGGGAGGATGAACACGACGAACATACGCACGAAGAACGTGAAGAACACACACACACAAAACCACGATACACACCAATAGCTCACGCCGGCGGTGACCGGTCCGGCGCAATCCCTAGGATCTGCATCGGGCGGAGGACTCTCTCTCGAACCGGGACGGCGAGATGGGAGTCTCGGTGAGATCTTGACGTCTAGGCAAATGAATACCGATGCCTAGGCCTTGTACAACGTGGAGGCATGATGCAAACTCCAACGAGGTTTGGGGGTATTGGTGCTCCTTAGTCAAGGAGCATGAGGCAAGAATTAGATAGATCCACAAAGGGGTTCCACTAATTCCAGTATCATGCCTAGGGTTTACAATGGAGGTGGGGGACTATATATAGGCCAACCACAAGTTCAAGGGTAATTCATTCATTAAAGTAGAGTTCTGGGCGAAGTAGAGGGGTACATGGGCCATAGGGCCCAGCTAGGCTCGCAGACCCATCTTCAGGCCGGACCGGCCGGGGTAGCCGGACAATCCGGGTAGAGTCCGAGGAGTGTCCGAACTGGCCTTCTGAATGTCCACGCCAGGTTGGGGCTGGGGCAGGCCGGACACTCCTGCTGAGTCGCACCGGACACTCCGGCTGGATTCGGGCAGACACTCCAGCTCAGGTAGCTTCAGCTCAGGTGCAGCTTCAGGGCTCCTGGATTGATGCGGCGGGGGTTCGTACCTGATGATGCACAGAGTAGAGGTATGAAGTAGCAAACCATCTAGGTGTATGTCAAAGTCACATGATGCGAGGAGCGAATTCACCTTATCTTGGAGGAGTTTGGCTCTGGCACGGGTCATCGGTCCACTTAGGGGACTCGGTGGTGTAGATGTAGGAGCGTCCGTAGGACGGGCCGCATCACTATCACCATGAACTGAATCTCCCCGCGCCTTCTTTCACCATCTACAGAAAACAACAAACAAAGTCGTTCTTTACTTTTATGCATTTTATTTCTGAAGTTTCCTTTTTAGTTCTATTTAATTCTATTGCATTTAATCAAAACCCCATTCTTATTTAAACACTTGTAGTCAATTCACTCGAGGACCTATGACAACTTTGGGTGTGATAGATTCTTCACCAATAAACACTTACCTTTGGGCTCCTTGTGGGATCGATATCTGAACTTCAAAACAAGCTACAAATGATCTGTGCACTTTGCAGACATCAAGCTATTTTCTGGTGCCGTTGCTGATCTAATCCCTAAGTGTTTGTATTTTGACATTTTATGTGTTGCTACTACAAAATGTTCTCCTTAGGAGATAAAGGATCTACATGCTCTGGTAGGACCTACCTGCCGGATTATATTGAGCGCGTGCTTGCTCAGAGGCATGAAGAAATTATTGATAAACTTTTAAGATCAAATAAAGTTGAAGTTGAAAACCTGAGTGATATTATGGAAATCATGTCTATTTACAGGACAACTCCTTTGAAACCTAAGAAAACTCTCAGGGAATACAATGCTCCAAGTTCTGAATTTCTTAAACAACCAATAGAGTTCCCTAGTCCTAGAGTTATAGAATATCAATTTGATGGTGGAATTATTAAAAGTTTGCAGGAGAAAGCTTTCAGTGGAAGGGAAGATGAAGATCCAGGAAGGCATATTAGATAGTTTAATGATGTGATAAAATCGCTTGGACCAAAAGGTTTGCTAAGAGACTTCTCTCGTCTTAAATTATTTCGATGGTCTCTTAAAGGTAAAGCACTAGACTGGTTATATTCTCTCCCTCGCCATTACATTAAATGTTGGGAAAACTGCATTACTAAATTCATAAATAGGTTTCTTCCTTTTAAAAAGGTAACTGAACTAAGAAAGAATATAGGCAACTTTAGTCAGAACGTGGGAGAAAACTACCCACAAGCCTGGGAAAGATTATTTGGAATGATCAATAGTATTCCTAATCATGGCTATTCTGAACTAACAATGTGCCACTTATTTTACCATGGTCTCAATACTCAATGTAGAGAATTGCTTGACTTTTCAGCAGGAGGATCAATAAATACCTTAACTATTAAAGAATGTTTGGAATTAATGTCTACTAGGGCTAAGAATGATTCTTTATATAATCCTGATTTTGGCACTAAGCCGGAAAAATGGGTACTTTGGATAACTCCTGATCTTATGCCCGAGGTACGTAAAACTATGAAAGAAAAAGGTATACCTTCTGATCTCGCTAAAGAAAACAAAGAGGATTTGTTACAAGTTTTAACTGAAGAAGATGAATCTATAAAAGTTTTTCAAGAATTAAAACATCGATAAGTAAAATCTCATAATAACTTGCATAAGCATTTCCAAAAACACAAAAATATTTTGGCAGAACTCACTGAAAATTATGATGAGATTGGCCAAGAAATAAAATTATTTCATAAGTATCTTAGTATGATTGAAACCCAGTGTGAACAAATAGCATCTGGTTATCAAATTTTTCTCCATGATGATAAAGATATTCTAGTTTCTACTAATGTTGTCACAAGAAGGGGTGCAGTTGTCACAGGACCCTTAGGAACACTAGAATACGAAGCTGAAAAAGAGCGCAAGGAAAAAGCCTGCTTGAAGCAAGTCAAGAAGATGATACGTTGGTGGATCCTCAAGATGAAACTGGGACCCAATGGCAAACCAAGGAGGATCACAATGATGCATAGGATGATCATTATGATTCTGATGCAGAGACGGTTGATCCAAGAGAAGATAAAGAAACAAGTAAAGAGGATGAAGTTGTTGTAGTAGAGAAGAAGAAAAGCAATAAGCAACAACAAAAGAAAGCAACGAAAGAGCCTGACCCCCAGAAAAAGGTAAAAGACAAGAGTAAGTCAGGTGAGAAAAAGCTTCCTTATCCAGATCGAAAAAAGAAAGCACCGCATGAGGTAATTTATAATTCTTTTACAAAAGCACTTAGTGACCTTCGTCTGGAAATTCCATTTGCGGATGCAATCAAAGTCCCTACATATGGTAAATTCCTTCGTGATATTCTTAGTATAAAGAAAGAAATAACTGAAACTATTGCCATGGTAACTAGTTATCCTACTAATGGGAAGATGTTGTCTAAGTCTGGAGATCCTGGAATACCAACTATTTCATGCTCATAGGTAAAACAGATATTCATAATGCCTTATGTGATCTAGGAGCAGGAGTTAGTGTAATGTCGTACTCCCTCTATAAAAGGTTAGGATTAGGGGAGTATTCTCCTACTACTATCACTTTATAGATGGCTGACAAGTCCACTAAACCTATTGGTATGATTGAGGATGTCTTACTTAGGATAGCTGAGCATGTTACTCCCACTGATTTTATCATTCTTGAAATGCCTAGAAGATGAAAGATTATCTATAATACTTGGAAGACCCTTCCTGAGTACTGCAGGAGCTTCAGTAGATTGTGCAGAATGGAAGATAATCTTCAACGTTTATGATGCTGAAATCATCCGGTATTTTCTAAAGAAGCTAGAAGCAGGGGAAAGATATGTTCCGCCGGCAAAAACAGGTTCATGTGGCAAGTGCCATTGCTAAGGGGCAACCAAAGGTAAGAATTCGAGAAGAGAGAAAAGGCTGAGTTATTCAACCACTCTTAATAAATGCTTAATGGGAGTCAACCCATTTTCATCAATTTAGCAGATTAGAGAATAAAAAGTTCATCGTATTCCCACCACTTTTTCACAGACATTCTTGCGGAAGCGCCCGTGAAGATTCAACTATCAAAAAGTAGTAGAAATGTTGATTGAATGAGTAGAGAATAATAATAAGAATAAAAGTTTGAGTTTTCTATTACAGAAGCTAAATTTTTGCTTTTAATATGCTAATGTCTGTCGATAGTTTTTACTATCAATTTTCTGTTAAAAACTTGGTATTTCTCTAAGTTATGGGATAAGATTGTATCCTCGAAGAAACAATTTTTTTTGATGATTACTGATGGTTTAACGACCAACTATACAGCGGGAATAAAAATTCCGGCCGTATAGTATCGGTTGTATAGTTATCTTTGCCATCAACAAATTTTCTTCGAAGACACAAACAGTTTAACGACCAACTATACAGCGGGAATAAAAAATTCCTGGCCGTATAGACGTTGATTCCTTTGTACAAACATTTCTAAAAGGTACTAAGAGTTTAACAACCAACTATACGGCGGGAATAAAAATTCCAGCCGTATAGTTTTGGCCGTATAGATATCGATGCCTTTGTAAAATTTTATTCCAAAAGTACTGGGAGTTTAACGACCAACTATACGGTGGGAATAAAAATTTCGGCCGTATAGATATCGATGCCAGTTTTAGAAATCTATCTCGAGAGACAGACAGTTTAATGACAAACTATACGGCGAGATCAATTTGATCCGGCCGTATAGTTGTTTTCCTGTAAAAAGAAACCCTAGTTGGCGGCACCGCCGCAACTATACGGGCGGAGCACCATCACCCGCCTATATAGTTCTGGCCGTATAGTTCAGTGCAACCACAAAATCGCACCAAGACGGCTAGGTCTTCCTCCTCTCCTCATTATTTCTCTCATATTCTCTCTCCGAACCTCTCAAAATCCACTTAGAACTCTTGATTATTCATGGATTTCGTTCGTTTGAGTGGGGGAATCAACATATCAGTATGTTTCTCTCCCTATCCATGCTTTATTTTCAGATTTCCATGGTTGAAACTCTCACATTGATCTAGTGGAAGAACTCAAGTGTATTTAGTTTTCCCTATTAATTTCTCATGTTAGGATTGAATTTTTCGACGTAGAATCACTCATATATCATACAGAAAGTATATGCCTAAGGTTTTATGTGAAATTTTGTAGTGCATCATGATGAACAAAATCGGTAGCCTATTTCGTTCGAGCAAGCGCCAACGGGGAGAGGGCTCAAGTTCGGGGGCCCGAGCCCCGCGTAACTCCAAGATGGACATTGTTGCATCGAGGAGGGTGCTGCCCACATGTTGGGCCGACCACAACTTTCTAACCACGGCCGGCTTGAAGACGGACTTCGTCCTCATGTGCAGCAAGTCGGGGTTGGCGGTACTTGGCTTTGCAAGCCATGACACCTACGCCGACCTCACCCATGAGTTCCTTGCCTCCTTCTACGACGACCACAAGGAAAAAGGTAACCTATGCACCATAAGCTTCACCATGAACCGTGCGCGCTATGATGTGAGTTTTGAGCAGTTTTGCAATGCTTTCAGCTTCCCCCATACTGGGGAACCCAATATTAGTCACCTCTATAGCATCACAAGTGGAGAGACCTGGGAGGTTATTTCAGTTAATGGTGGCAGTCACTTCTATCAGAAGATGTCCACCATTCAGAACCCAACCATTCACTACTTTGCTTTGTTCCTCGCCAACAAGATGCTGTGAAGGGGTGATACTGGATCCATGGTCAATGCAGACATGGCAATGATCACCAAGGCCCTCTTCCCCAATGCCAGGCAAAGCCCCAGTCCTGCAGCTCTACTCATCCAGCACTTTCGCCACCAAAGCAACAAGATCAAAGGTGATATCCGCATTGGTGGATTGGTAACCCAACTTGCCTATGCATTAAACATTGCACTGCCTGTTATGGAACCTATTGGCGGCTCCAAACTTATGGACGTCAAGTATTTGACTTCTTATGGCTTCCTTGGTGTTTACCATGCTATCTGGAGGCTCCGAGCATATTAATTTAGTTATCTTGATGATACACATTGAGCAGGTTCAGTTGCCATGCCCCGAGGCCTTCTCGATTGTGGAGAAGGACACTTGGATCCTCACGAAGGACCAAGTGACAGAGATCTTGGCCGAGCACCAGGCCGAGGAGGAGGAATATGAAGGGCAGCAGGATGAGCCAGAGGAGGAGCAGGAGCAGGAGGGAGAGCAGGGGCACAACCCTGCTTGGGAAGGACAATAGCAGCAGCAGCCATGAGGAGCCTAGGAACCATGGCCCAACCAGCCACAGTAGGGGTACGGCTATGTCCCCTATCAGGAGTTCCAGAAGCTCAACCAGCGCGTTAGGGAGATCGACCACACTCTTCAGGACGTGAATGAAGCTGTGAACACTTTGACTCACAACTTTAGTCACTTCATGACCCAATTCCCCGACTTCTACCAGCAGTATCCGCACCAGCCGCCAAATGACGGCAATAACTGAGCCTAGCAACAACCTAAGCTTTGGGGAGGTCTGAAAACCTCCAAACTTTGCATTCATGTTTTTATTTCTTCTTTTGATTTATTTCTTAAAAAATTGCATGTTTATTTTAAGTTTTGCATTCCTAAACCAAAATACAAAAAAATTAGTTGTAACTTTATTTGCAAGTTTGTTTCTTTGTTTCTCTCGGAGATTGCTTGATTTCAGGTGATTTAGCAATATGGAAATATAGGAGAGGTTCGACTTGAATACAAGAATGAAGCAAGCAAGAGGAGGTATCACATTCCTTTCATCACACTCCTTGCAACCTTAAATTGATCCTACAATTATTTACTTGCTTGCACTGGAGTCACTCCCCACTTAGCTTGTTATCCTACAAATTTTATTCATTAGCTAGTGTGTCCTTTTCAGCTTTGAAACAATGAGAAATAAACTTGGTTAAAATACTTCCTACATTTTTACAACAAGAAAAAGCATCTGAAAGATGACTTGAGTCCATGCTTAGTTCAAAAGAATTTGATTTTAGAACTACTCCATCCGAATTGTGCTTAATATAAATAGACTTGATAGTTCCCTTGATTGAAATTGTTTGATTTAATGGATGCTTCGAGGTAGTAGAAATTATGCCACTATTTTTTCTAATATAAGATATTGCTTTACGCGTGTCATTATAACTCTGTCGTGCTCCATGGGGAACTATTAACTTGACTGGCCAACGAACGATCTAAATGTGGGAAACCACTTGATTTCGGCTATTGAGTTATGTAAACGTCTGTAGCAACGATGCTATGACGTGTAAATTTTTTAGTCTCCTCATGGTTTCACGTTCCAAGTGCAGTTGTAGTACTCCTCTGGCCCATTATTTCTCAACATCATTTATTGGCATGGCCACGAGTGCACAACACAGCCCCAATTAACATGTTAAAAATAGTGGCATGATTTCTCTATGAAAGAGCTGAAGTTTTTGAAAAACAAGAGAAAGAAAAAGGTGCTTTGAGAGTCTTGAAATTTTGACATGGGAGTAGATGAGTTGTTCTTAAATTAAATATTTTGATTCCAACTTGAGTACTCTTAATTGGCGAAGTGAGCAAGAACAAAAAGTTTTCATCTCTCAACAAAGAGAGGCACCAAAAGAATTTGTCTCACCTTCCTAGCTAAAATTTCGACACTTTCTTGGGCATATGATTTATTTGCTAGCAAGATATACGTGGTTAGGAAGTGGACTCAGTGCAATCTTGTGAATACTTGTATGATCATATTTAAGATTGCAGGAATTGTTGAGAAAAGAATTTGACATCAATTCAAACTTGTGAGTTCCTTTATTTTCAGTCTCGAATCCAAGCTATTTTTCCTTATTTCCTTGTCACTCGAGTGCAAGCAACATCTAAGCTTGGGGGAGTTGATAGCTGTGAGATTCGACACATTTTTGATCGCTTTTATTGATGGTTTTCTTCCGGATTTGATCGTTTTCTGGCTTTACCTAATGCTAATACTTCGGTAGCAAAGACATCTTGGATTTGAATGTGTGTTTCAGGTTATGGACGTCAACAGAAGGATTTAACTAGAGAAATACAATATTCTGGAGAAAACAAGCAAGTACAAATTTGGAAGCACGCGAGGGGAGCTCACATGCGGTTTAACGACCAACTATACGGCGGGAATGGCCATATAGTTCCCGCCGTATAGCTGCCGCCGCCTTTGTCTTGTAAAAAGGGACAACTTCCATCAAGGGGCGAGGGACAAAAACACAATGCAGCAGCTACCACACCATCCAGAAGGGAGAAAGAAGGGATCCGGAGAAGAAGGAGAAGACATTCTCCATCTCGCTCCACGATCTTCGATCTCCTAGCCACTATACCTCCATAGCCACTACTTGTACTTGAGAGAGAGAGAGAGAGAGAGAGAGATCTCCACCCTGCAAGACTAGGGTTTGAGATTGTTTCTTCCCATCTTGAATTGTGTTGGATATTTTTCTATTCTTATTGTGGATCTCCACGGTAATACCAAGACGAATTCCCTTTATTTGATTATATTGATGATTCGTTCTTCTCTCATGTGTGAGTAATTCCCTTGGGCGTGGGAGATGTAGGGGATTGGTGAGATGTGATGTGCCTTCATATATTATCCATTAGTATTGTGATTGATTCTAATTACTATATTTTGTGTGCTTGACTATCTGTGGGATGCTTAATGCTTGTTGTCCAATTAAGGGCCCAGAGAATATGATTCCTTGTTCTACATAGATAAGATCTTGTTCGCTAGTGGACCGGCGACCCCTGGGTGATACAAGGATATCAATGGAAAGCTAGTTGACTCAAGGATAACGAGTAACCACTATGTTATTGCATTAGTCTGATCCAAGGAGCTTAATCGCTAAGCTACCTGAAGTGTCTTAATCATCTAGTGTCTGACCATGGTTTTGGTAGTAGGCTAGTAAGATTATTGAAGTTGGGATGAAATGTACCAAGACGAGTTCCGGCTAATTATCGGTTGCTCGCCTACAAATATATCTATAAGATTATAATTGTTACATTCACACTCGTCCACCTGGCACATTCACTATCACCATGAACTGAATCTCCCCGTGCCTTCTTTCACCATTTGCAAAGAACAACAAACAAACAATGTCTTTCTTTACTTTGATGCATTTTATTTCTGAAGTTTCCATTTTAGTTCTATTTAGATCTATTGCATTTAATCAAAACCCCATTCTTATTTCAACACTTGCAGTCAATTCACTCGATGACCTACAACAATTTCGGGTGTGACAAGGACTTCACCAATAAACACTTACCTTTGGGCCCCCTATGGAATCGATATCTGAACTTCGAAACTAGCTACAAATGATATGTGCACTTGCAGACATCAAGACCCAGCTAAGGAAGAGAAACACCGTGTTCCATGGCGTCATTCCTAGCCGGCAAGCTAGTTCCCTTGGCTGCATCACCCTTCTAGTCGACTTTGGTGATGTCAACAATTACTGCCAAGAGCGCATGACATTTGAAGTGGTGCCCTTCAAGAGTGTGTACCACGTCATATTCGGACGCAACATCTTCCACTCCTTCCTCTCCAGGCCGTGTTTATCTACAACAAGCTCAAGATACCTATACCAAAAGGAATTATCACTATCGCCGGAAGCTTCACAAAGGCAAGGGAGTCTGAGTTGAGTGAAGCTGCCTTCGCCGAAGCAGTCCTCTATGGTGAAGAGTTCCAGGAGATCCAAGCGCCAGGTCGATGCCTCGAAGATGCCGGCTTTGAAGAAGCAGATTTCTGACTTCGAACCCACATTCAAGGCCGCCATCAAGACCAAGCAGGTGGAGCTTGTTGAAGGAGATTCCTCCAAGACCACCTTTATTGGGACGGACCTAGATCCCAAATAGGAAGGCGCGCTCGTTGAGTTCTTTCGTGAAAATAGGGATATCTTCGCCTGGCCACCTGCCGACATGAAGGGTGTACCTAGGGAACTTGCTGGGCACAGCTTAAACATCGATCCTAAAACAAAACCGGTGAAACAACCTCTACGATGCTTCAGTGATGAAATACGGCGGGCTATATGCAAAGAGATAGCTAGGTTACTTAAGGCTAGTTTCATCCGAGAAGTTATTCACACCCAATGAGTGGAAAATCCTATACATGTCCCTAAAAAGGGAACCAAAGAATTAAGAATGTTCTTTGATTACACCGGCTTGAACAAAGCATGTCCAAAGGATCCGTTTGCTTTGCCTCGCATTGACCAAGTCATTGACTCGATGGCTGGCTAGGAACTTCTATGTTTTTTCGATGCATACTCAGGATACCACCAAATGAAGAAGCGAAGTCGGACCAATTGGCCACTTTGTTCATCACACCTTATGGCACATACTGATATGTCACGATGCCCTTTGGGTGGTGCTACCTACCAGCGGATGATGCAACATTGCCTACATAACCAAATACGTCACAATGTACACGCTTATGTGGATGACATCACGGTGATGTCAAAGAAATCAAATGACCTCATCGCCGACTTGCAGAAAACCTTTGACAATCTTCGGAAGTACAACATGATGCTTAACCCTAAGAAGTGTGTCTTTGGGGTGCCACCGGCAAATTTTTGGGCTTCATCGTTTCGCATCAAGGCCATCCTTTACATCAAACGCCTGTCATGCTTAAAGGACATACACATGATCACAGGCTGTGTTGCAGCGGTAAGCCGGTTCATCAGCCGACTTGGAGAGAAGGTTATGCCGCTATACAAGTTGCTCAAGAAGGCAGAAAAATTCATATGGATGAATGGATGAGCAGATGCAACACTTCAGGAGTTGAACAAAATACTCTCCTCCACACCAATACTCACAGCACCTGTGTCAATGTATCCTATGTTAGTATACATGGTGGCAACCAACCGGGTCATCAACATCATCGTCGTGGTGGAGTGCAAGGAGCCAACATACGAGCATGGAGTTCAACAACCTGTTTACTATGTAAGCGAGGTCTTGACGGAATCCAAGAAGCATTACCTGCACTACCATAAGTTAGCTTACATGGTTCTCCTTGCTTCACGGAGGCTAAGACATTACTTCCAGGAGCACCCCATCATGATGGTGAGCAAGGCTCCGCTGTGTGACATCATCAACAATAGCGACGCAACAGGAATAGTGGCAAAGTGGGGCATTAAACTCGCCACCTTTGAAATCACCTACAAGAGACCCGACGCTATCAAATCTCAAGCATTGGTGGATTTTATAGCAGATTGGACAGAACTGCCAGAAGACACTCCTGTACCAGAGCTAGAGTCTTGGATTATCCACTTTGATGGATCCAAGTTTCTAAGTGGCTCGGGGGCTGGTGTATTATTACAATCACCAACAGGAGATAAGTTACAATACATCCTGCAGATCCACTTCAACGCTACCAACAACATGGCGGAGTATGAGGCCCTCATTCACAGACTTCGTATAGCCAAGGATATTGGCATCAAGTGCATAGTTTGTTGTGGAAATTCCGACTTGGTTGCCAAGCAGGTGGCTGGCACCTGGAATGCGTGGAACGCTATGATGGTGGCATATCGAGACGAAATAGACAAGATAACCAAGTGCTTCGACGACTATGATGTCAAGTATGTCAAAAGGGAGGACAATGAAGCGGAAGATCTGCTATCTATGCTTGGATCAGCTCACCGACCAACTCCACCAGGCGTTCTCCTAGGGCATTTGCGGACCCCATCCGTGAAAGGAGCGGACCCCGACAACCCAGATAGAGTAGACTCATTTGTTAACACAGTAATAGTGACCTCTCTGGCTTGGACGAAGCTGTTCATGGACTATCTTCAAGAAGAAACACTGCCTACCGACGAAGTTGAAAGCCGATAGGTAGTACACAGAGCAAAAGGCTATGTCATCATTGATGACCATTTATACAAAAGAAGTACCACAGGAGTATTCCTATGGTGCATCTCCTAGCAGCAGGGTATGGACATCATTAGAGAGATACATCTCGAAGATTGCGGGCATCATGCCACTCCCCGGTCGCTGGTGGCAAAAGCCTTCCGGCAAGGATTCTACTAGTTAACTGCTATGGAGGACACCGACAAACTGGTACGAACCTGTATAGGGTGCCAGTTTTATGCACGGCAACCAAATGTAGCAGCTGAAGAACTTCAGACAATACCAATTACTTGGCCATTTGCTGTCTAGGGGCTTGACACAGTTGGGCCTTTGCAAACAGCATCTTGTGGATTTACACATCTGCTCGTAGCAGTTGATAAATTCACAAAATGGATTGAAGCTAAACCCATTAGAAAGCTCGATGGGGCAACAACCCTAAAATTTGTCCGGGATCTAGTGGTGAGGTTTGGTCTCCCACATAGCATCATCACCGACAATGACAGAAACTTGTCTCTCAGAGAAGTTGAGAACTGTTGTCATGAAAAAGGCATCCGCGTTGACCTAGCATATTTGGCACATCCACAGTCCAATGGGCAAGTTGCACAGGCCAATGGACTTATTCTGCAAGGAATCAAGTCACACTTATAGGCACCGCTACATAGAGCAGCTGGAGCCTGGGCAGAGGAATTTCCATCTGTATTGTGGAGTTTGCAAACAACACCCAACATATCTATCGGCTTGATTCCTTTCTTCATGGTTTATGGAACAGAAGTTGATGAGGACATCCCTACAATTACACCTACCCCAATTGCTAATGAAGATGTTGCAATTGCAAAGAAGGATCAATCCAATGAGATAAGGATTGGACCTATCACAAGAGCTCGTGCTAAGCTACTAGAACAACAGGTGAACTTGTTTCTTAATGAACCTGGTGTTTTAATTAATGAGAATTTTATACTACCTAAGTCTTTGAATTATTTATGATCAGGTACGTAGGAGAAGAAGGCATAGCACAGAGTGAGGAGCTGAAGGAACATGGCGTGTTGATCAATGAGGAATGCGCGAGGGAGGAGAGGGAGGAAGCGCAAGGAGCACTCCACGAGAATATCAACACATGGTCAAGGGATCTCTGTCGCGGCAGAGAAACCACGCAGTTTTCTGCCGCGGCAGCCTGCCGCGACAGAGAAACCGGGTCCGCGCGCCTTGAGTAGGTCTGCGCGCCTTGAGCCGATCCACCTTGGGTCGGTTGTATCTTAGTCTAGGTTGAGTCGAACTGTTATTCCTAGTTGTAGCCGCCGACCCTTAGCCCTTAAATAGAAGGGGGCACCATAGTTTAGGGTTTAGACCACGTTAAAATATTTTGGAGTTGTTTCTTTCATAGAACCTCTGGAATTACCCTGTGTTCGAATCTACCAACTATAATTGAGTGTGATCTGTTGTTCCATTCGGAATTAGTAGATTGCATACTACCGTTCGTGGTCACGGCTGCGTGCGCAAGAGCGTGGTGTTGTGAATATCCTACAAGGTTCGAGAACTGTTGCATTGGCATCAGGGTTCGAGCGGGAGAGTTCATAGCTACAGGCTAGTTATCTATCATCCACCCTCACCATCGACAAGTGCTTACTGAGAAGATCGGGCCACCCCATATCATCTTGGTATCAGATTTCCTCGTTGCCTCGGTAAGCAATCAGCAATCCATCCATAGATTAGAGAGTGTTTTTAGTCCTATACAGAAAAAGCCACACAATAAGATTTACCATAGACTAGATTGCATCATAGACGAGTAATAGTTGCTAGTCGTGTTCATCAATTAGTCTAGATCTGTTTTGGTTTTTCATTGTTTTTCCTCTGTCTAGTCGTTTTTCCACCATTGTTTCCGCCACCATCTAGTAGATCCGATCTAGTTTCGAGTCCTTGTGTTTTGACTCTAGGCCGATTCGGGTTGCATTAGTGAAAAAAATTACTTTCCAAGTTATCAAGTTACCGAGTCTGCCACGGCAGGATTTCGGCGTCGTTTTCTGCCACGGCAGGACTTTCCAGGTTACCAACAATACTTTCTGAGTTACCAAGTTACTTCTCTGCCGCGGCACGATTTCTGGCCGTTTTGCTGCCGCCGCTCTGCCACAGCAGGATTTTGAGCTGTTTTTCTGCCACGACAACATAATTACAAAGTGTGATCGATTTGCACTTTTCCAAAACCCTTAGCCACAACCAATCTACTACATAGGTGTAGGAACTTGCCTATTGAGACTAGTTTCCGCTCCTACAGGCTGCTCTTAGGATTTTGGTGTTGTACTTTGTAATTGGCCGTGTGTTATCTATATATATAAAAAAGAGCAAGATAGCAAAAGAAAAAAGCTATACAAAAGAACAAAAAAAAGTTGTGGAAAAAGAGAATTTGAGCAAGAGGCCTAGTGATATCTTTGTGCACCGGTAGATTGAGCAATCTTGTGCCTGTTTACTTTGAGCTTTGCTAGTGTCTCTCGAGCGTAGTGCAACACCCTTCATAGTTGCAATGCCACGTTTTTCTCCACGTGTGTGTTTCTTGGGTGTTTGTACGATCAGCACTAGGACTTGTTTGCGGTGTAGTTAGGATACCATACCTACAGCTCCACCATAAATAACCTGTGTGCCCTGTGATCGTTCTCTATACCTTTGATATTCACTTCATCACATCAAGTGCATCAGTATTTGATTTCGTTTGGTAGAGCATCTCTATTCACTTTGGAACGGTAAGATCTCATTTCTTATTAGTTGTGAGTGAGCTGTGAGAGTTCCACCATACAGATTTTGAATTTTGTGCACTAACCTACTAATCATGTCTTCTAGTGATGATGATGTTGTGATGCAGAAAAAGAAGGATGAGGAGCTTGTTAATTGGCGTGAGTATGAGGCTTTGAAGTCCCACTTGACACGTGTGTTCACTAATACAACAGATGCCATTGACAAGAATCTCCAAGACATGGATATGCGATTGGATCACCATGTTGGAACGGTTGATACTATTCAAACACAAGTGGCTACGCTCAATCTCAATGTCACCGCTTTGCAGCAGTCCATTGAGGGTTTGACAGCCGCTCTACATAGAAGGGAAGAGCCTCAACATGATGATGCCTTTGATGATTTTGATGAGGGTAGCACTGTGGATGTTGCTCCACCTGTTGGCAGGGGACGTGTTATTCCCCCTGCCCATGCACCTGCCCCTGCACCTGCCCCTGCACCTGCCCATGCACCTGCTCATGGCCGTGGGTATGCTCCTCTTGGGCGTGCTCAACGTGTTCCCAACCAAGCTGCTGATGATGGTTTGGGCAAGCCAAAATTCTCAATTCCTAAGTTTGATAGTTCCATTGATCCTGAAGACTACCTCACATGGGAGTTGAAGATTGAGAAACTCTGGCGCTTATTTGACTATCCAGAAGATAAGAAGGTCAAGCTTGCAGCATCTGAATTTGATGGTTATGCTTTGCGTTGGTGGGATGCTCTTGTGCAACATAGGAGGGAGGACAATGAACTTCCTGTAATGGATTGGCGCGAGATGAAACAAATCATGAAGGCTCGTTTTGTTCCAACCAACTACTTGCGATCAGTTTTTGATAAATTGACACAATTGAAGCAAGGCACAATGACAGTAGATGAGTACTACATGGAGATGGAGATGCTTATGCAGCGTGCTAGAATTCGTGAGTCCATTGAGATGACTATGCAGCGATTCTTGAACAATTTGAAGTTACCAATAAAGAGCATTGTTCGTCATCACAAGTATGAGACCATGAATGAGTTGTTGCATCATGCTAGAGAGGCCGAATCCCAGTTGGCAGAAGAGGCGAAGTCACCTACTCGTTTTCCATCCTCCAGCAGATTTTCAGCCAGATCTATTCCTCCTACAGTCACGCCAACAGCTGCTGTTCCGTTTACACCATCGGCCAAACCAGCAAGTACACCTTCGTTTAGTTCTAATGCTCGGAAACCCGCTGCTCCTGCTGCTAGCTCGGGTTCCAACATGTCTACTGCACGTACTCGTGATGTGGTGTGCCACACTTGTGGTGGTAGAGGTCACTACAAGAAGGATTGTCCAAACTAGCAAGGTTATGTTTGTTAATGAACAAGGTGAAGTAAAAAGTGGAGATGAAGCTTCTGAGGATGAAATTGATGATGGCGAGGTTGGTGCTGATGCATATGCTGAGCGTGCACCAACTATTGTCGTATCTTCACGTGTACTTAGTGTGCAACCGGTTGAGGAATCCCAGGGTTGAAACTTGTTCCAAACAAAAGCTCTAGTTGGACCAAATAAAGCTTGCAAGGTCATTATTGATGGAGGTAGCTGCAGAAATCTGGCAAGTGAGGAACTATGTGCCAAACTGAATTTGACATACTTACCTCATCCCAAGCCATACTACATACAATGGTTGAGCAACAATGGTGAGATGAAGGTAAATCATATGGTACGAGTGAATTTTCAAATAGGGCCATACAAAGATTCTATTGATTTTGATGTGGTTCCTATGACTGTTTGTCACCTACTATTGGGTCGGTGATGAGGGCAAACCTCTAGGGTGGCCCGATCTTCACGGATCTCGTGGTCAAATCGATGGGAAAGCGAGGGGAAAGGGAGAAGGTAGCGGAAGCGGACGCACACCACGCGAAGAACACGATGAACACACGCAAAACACACACGATACAAGGCCGATTGCTCTCACCGGTGGCCACCGGTCCGATAGAATCCTCGCAAGGAAAGATCGGTCAACGTGCTCCCGTCAATCCCAAGCAGAGAGGGAAGAACACCTTGGAGAGGGTCTTGACATCTTGGCAAAGGGACACCGATGCCAAGGCCTTATATAACGAGGGAGGCGCGATGCAAACTCCAACGAGGTGGTGACGATAGTCGATCCCCTTTGGTAGAAGGGGATGAGGCAAAACTAGAGATTCCACAAAGGGGGGTTGTCTTTAGTCTATCATCTATGCCTAAGGGATACAATGAGGGGTGGGGGCTCTATTTATAGGCCAGCCACAGGTTCAGGGGTAGTTTGGGCTTAAAACTAGGGTTTGGTGCGAAATAGAGGGGTACATGGGCCAAGGGCCCAACTATTGGCTCGCAGGCCCATCACTTGGGCCGGACAGTCCGGGTCGGAGTGACCAGACAGTCCGGGGTAGCCGGACACTCTAGGTAGTGTCTGGGTAGTGTCCGAACTGGCCTTCTGAATGTCCACGCCAGGTTGGGGCTAGGGCAGGCCGGACACTCCGGCCGAGTCGCGCCGGACACTCCGGCTGGTTCCGGGCGGACTCTCCGGGGCGATGACGGCGGAGACTCTCGTTCTGGAGCTGGCTGCTCCTGGTCCATCTTCTTGGTTGACTTGGGGATGATCTTGGGGACTTGGCGTTGTGGATGTAGTAGCGTCCGCAGGACGGGCTGCATCAGCTCCCCCCTTCAAAAAGAGTCGTCCTCGACTCTTCATGCTCATCCTAAGAGGATGATGTCGAGAGACCTTCTTGATCCTGGGGTTCACCATATAGTCGTCCTTGAGAAGCTTGATGTGGCAACTCTTCAATGTTCCTTCACCTTCCATGAAGCCTACAAAGCTCACAACTAAAAGCGAAGCAACACTCAAAGAGTAGCCAATTCATGAAGATTATAGCATGAGTCCTCAAGTAGAAGGAAGTCACCTTATAATGTAGAGATAGGTCATTGAAGGGTAGCCCTAGGTAACTCTCTTCGATTCATCTTGTCAACTCTTTGTCCATAGAGGTTGACACGTATGCAATTGTACCTTCACATAACAAAGACCAAGCAACATATGTTTGTGTGTGATAGAGGAGCATGTCATTTGTGGCATGTCCATTCTTGTTCACAACACTATTAGCGCAACTCAAGTATCGCAAATGAAATGCGTATGCAAGGTCAAAGTGCATGGAAGTTAATTGAACATCATCCAAATGAGGGAACTCAAAAACACCATATAACATCTTAGTGTGGCACTGAAAGCAAGTGACTAAAATCTTGATCAACATCTTTGATGCAAAGCTAGGAGATATCGGCAAAAACACATGAGGAAGAATATCCAAAGCAACAAAATTTTGTCTGCAAACCAACCATTGGAAAGAACAATTGTTCAATATGTTGGATGCCATACACATATCATCAAAAGCCAAAATCATGGGGGTATGAGTATCGCAAGCGGTAGCAAAAACAACATGTTTGCAAACAAACCATATGAAAGAGCAAGTGGTCCTTATGTTTGTTGCAACAACAATACGAGAGACTTGGAAGCTCTCATGACAATACATGCTCAAAATGGCATTATGGTTGCACACAAAACATTGGAAAGAGAAATTTCTCAACATTTTTGTGGCAACACACAAAGCATCCATATCCAAAAGCAATGAAACATGATTGTCACAAGGTGAAAGAATACCATCAACATGCTTGCAAGCAAACCATAGGAAAGAGCAATTTTTCAACATGAAAGATGCAAAGCATGCAAAAGGTATCAGAGCTGGGTTCGATCTTGAACTCACTTGGGGGATGCTCTCTAGAGCTCTTTTTGTCAACTCGTGCTCAACCGAGGTTGACATTCTTGTGCGGGTACCTACACACATCAAACACAAAAGGAAGAATGTGTGTGCATGGTAGAGAAACACATCATTCATCATGACGTATCTCTTCTTGTGCACATCACCATTAGTGTCAATCAAGTATGAAAAATATGCATGGTGAGTATGCAAGTGGGGAACATGCTTATCATGGCAATCATCAAAATCTCCAAAATTTGAGAAAGCTATGGGGGCCATCTCAATAGAAAGCATATGAGAATTATTGTTGCAAGCAAAACAAGTGAAAGAGCAATTGTTCATCTTATTGCAAGCAACGGGAGAGATTGTAAAACATTCATGACAAAGCATGGTTCGAGGGGTACCATTGGTAACATCATTGCAAGCAAAACATTGGAAAGAGCAATTGTTCAACAAAGTGCAAGCAATGATATCATCAATGTAACGTTTATAGCATGGCATGTCTATGGCAACATCATCACAATCAAATAATTTCACATGCTCAACAATATGCAAATGCAAAGTATCACATGGAAATATCAATGAAGCATATGTGATATCAAAAACATCATGCATAGCATGCCAATCATCACAAGTCATCATGTCCACTAGTGGGATCATGGCATCATCAACACCCTTATTCTTACCTTGTTCATACCTCTCATATAATCTGGGTGTTGTGGTAGTGTTGGCCTCCATGTGGACGACTTCTTCATCATGTATGGGGATGGCATCATCTTCATCCACCATGTACATCTTATCGGTCGGAGGCATCATCATCTCCAAGATTGGCGCTTCTTTATCCATGGAACCTAGCACATCATGAGGGAACACACTAGAGGTAGAGGGTAAGTCGTTAGCAATCAAAGTGGTCTCACATGACCTATCAACTACCACTCTCAACTCACTCGGTGTATCACTCATGCCCTCCAAGTGGAAGCACTCAATCTCACGTATGGTGGAGTCACTCATCTCACTCTTGTTTTCACTCAAGTGGGCTAAGTGGCTCTCATACTCACATGGGATTGGTACCACATCATCACTCAAGCATATGGGGGTAGGCTCGGTTCTCTCAACTCCTTGCGCCTCCTTTGGTGAAGGGAAAGTCCCATGCTCACCATTCTCGACCTTGTCGTTGCCATCTCGTGGTAGTGGTGGAAGTAGGCTCATGTTGTTGTCAAGAGCGGTGCTCGGATCGACTTCATCACATATGTGGCCCTGGCTTCCTCCATCTTGAATTGTAGACTCTTGGCATGAAGCTTGATGGCGTGGAGGAGAGCTTGCTCTTGGTGCCCTTTTGGTGGTGGCACGAGTAGTTGAAGGCGCCTTATGATGGTGTCGACGGAGGTCATTGGTGTGCCTTGCCAAAGGTTGATGTAGATGGCGCACTTGGTCATCCACATGACGCTCGCGACGATGCTCCTTGTCCTTGGCACTCTTCTTGGTGAGGTGTTGTAATGAGCGCAAAGCATCATTAGTCTTGGCCATCATGCTCATGGTTTTGGTGAAGTTGTTGTCCATGTCGCTCTTGAAGTTGTTGAGGGAGCTTTCGAACTTGTCCATGTGATGGTGGACCTTGGCGCTCTCGAGGTAGAGGCTCCCTCTTGATCGATGCGACTTGAGGAGATTGTCGTTGTCATTCTTGAAGTCGTCCATGCTTGAGGAGTTATTGTTGTTGTAGAACTCCATATCACCCAAGCATGTGGAGCCATTGTCGGTGTAGTGCTCCATCATGTCCTCTATACTTGTGGAGTCGTGGTGGCTCATCATGGATTCTTCATAGATATCCTCCTCGGTTCTGGAGTCCCTAGAGATGATTCACAAGACCAAGTGGTGTATATGGAAGTGGTAGGGGGGTAGGAATGCAACGTCAAACCTTACTTTACCTTGGAAGATAGTATCGTGCAAGTGGCAACACTTGAGAGCAATCAAAACCAAGCAAAGTGAAGTTCACGTGGAACACCAAAACCAACTAACCACTAAAACACACACACACACAAAGCTTATGGTGGATGGGTATGGAAGGTGGCATGTCAAGAACCAATCCGAAATCAAGATGTTGTAATGGCAATTAAAGAACCACGATGATCACAAAGCAAAACAAGTCAATCCACAAGATAGGAATATATACAAGGAAACACACATGGTGGGATAAATAGGACTTGTGCGACGGAGAAAGTGAGCTAAGAACCAAATGATTACCTAGCGAAGACTATAAGCTCGTGTCGCACAAGTGCAAGGAGAGACGCTAGTTCGATTGCAATAAATTGGTGGGCTACAAGATATGCACAATAAGTACCACCTATTTGATGTTCATCGAGCTTACGCTTCCTATTCTATGAGGCACTTGTTTCTTTCCCTTTTTCTTCTTTTTCTTTTTCTTTTTCTATTTTTTTTCTTTCTTTTCTTTTCTTTTTCACTTGCCTCTTCCATGTGCCAACAACTATACAAGATAACTATATGAGATAGCGCGCTCACAACTTTTGCTCGGAATTCTACAAGGTATCAAATGTGCATAGCCCAAGCAATCATAGGAGGAACTAGTCTCAATAGGTGTTTGTTGAACGCAAAGATAGTGTAGCTCACAAAGCAAAGCAAGTGGGGAGAAGTCGCGGAATTTTTATACCTTTCGTCGCCGATCTTCACCCTTTATTGGTGGATTCCGCCTTGCTCACGGAATTTGGATGGAGTAGATAGCATGAACCACGGAGATGATGATGTAGAGCTCTTTCTCCTCTTCAAAACGAGCTAAAGAACACCAAAATCCGAGTTTGTATGCAAAAGTTATGCTCAAAACCGTGAAGCAGATTTTCCTGTCAGCTGGGGGCGGATAGTCCGGTGCGTGCAGGCCGGACAGTCCGGCCGGGGCGGAGATTCCGGTCAATTTAGGCCGGAAACTCCGGCGGGGCGGATACTCCGGTCTGTTTTGGCCGGACAGTCCGGTCCGGTCGATCTAGAAGTTCCAGAACACGAACAGGACGAGTTTTGGCGGAAAAACTCGAACCAAAACCTCAAATTGATGGGGGAAATCAAGGAATTAGGCCATGGGAACACAGAGGAAGGTAGATCAACAAGTTTAGCAAGTAATCCATGGATCAAAACCTACCAAAACGCACTCAAATCACATATCGGTCCAAAACACGAATTGGGGCTATTTTTGGTGGAATTTTCGAATTTATGGGAAAAAAGACCAAATCGAGGAGAAATCCGTGGCAACCAAAAGCTGCTGATACCAGATGATGAGGGAAAACCTCTAGGGTGGCCCGATCTTCACGGATCTCGTGGTCAAATCGATGGGAAAGCGAGGGGAAAGGGAGAAGGTAGCGGAAGCGGACGCACACCTCGCGAAGAACACGATGAACACACGCAAAACACACACGATACAAGGCCAATTGCTCTCACCGATGGCCACCGGTCCGATAGAATCCTCGCAAGGAAAGATCGGTCAACATGCTCCCGTCAATCCCAAGCAAAGAGGGAAGAACACCTTGGAAAGGGTCTTGACATCTTGGCAAAGGGACACCGATGCCAAGGCCTTGTACAACGAGGGAGGCGCGATGCAAACTCCATCGAGGTGGTGACGATTGTCGATCCCCTTTGGTAGAAGGGGATGAGGCAAAACTAGAGATTCCACAAAGGGGGGTTGTCTTTAGTCTATCATCTATGCCTAAGGGATACAATGAGGGGTGGGGGCTCTATTTATAGGCCAGCCACAAGTTTAGGGGTAGTTTGGGCATAAAACTAGGGTTTGGTGCGAAATAGAGGGGTACATGGGCCAAGGGCCCAGCTGTTGGCTCGCAGGCCCATCACTTGGGTCGGACAGTCCGGGTCAGAGTGACCGGACAGTCCGGGGTAGCCGGACACTCTGGGTAGTGTCCGGGTAGTGTCCGAACTAGCCTTCTGAATGTCCACGCCAGGTTGGGGCTGGGGTAGGCCGGACACTCCGGCTGCGCCGGACACTCTAGCTGGTTCCGGGCGGACTATTCGGGGCGATGACGGCGGAGACTCTCGTTCTGGAGCTGGCTGCTCCTAGTCCATTTTCTTGGTTAACTTGGGGACGATCTTGGGGACTTGGCGTTGTGGATGTAGTAGCGTCCGCAGGACGGGCTGCATCAGTCGGCCTTGGCTCTATGATCGCCATGTGCAACACAATGGCCGAGCCAATACATATCACTTGGAATTTAAAGGAAAGAAGATTACTATGCAGCCAATGACACCACAAGAAATTGTGAATGACTCTCGCCAAAAGATAGAGGTGAACTTGAAGGAAGATACTACCACTAGGCGAGATTGTGTGATAGTTGTTCCTGATATAATTGAGCCTAAATTGAGTGATATAACGAAAAGTGAGAGAGTGCCTGGTTTGTTGATATTAGCCACCAAGGAGGATATGAGAGAGTTTCGTGGGGATCCTACAGCCATGCCACTTGTGCTCATGTATAAGGGCGAGGTATTGGTTTCTAACGACATGACCCCTATTTCTTTTGTTGTCTCTTCTGTTTTGCAGGACTTTGGGGATGTGTTTCTAGAAGACGTACCCGCAGGATTGCCTCCATTGCGTGGTATCGAACATCAAGTGGATCTGATTCCTGGCGCCACACTTCCCAACCGTGCACCCTATAGGACTAATCCCGAAGAAACTAAGGAAATTCAGAAGAAAGTACAAGCGTTGCTGGATAAAGGGTACATTCGTGTTTCTCTTAGCCCTTGGGTCGTTCCTGTTATTTTAGTTCCTAAGAAAGATGGTATTTGGCGCATGTGTGTTGATTGTAGAGCGATTAATAACATCACTATTCGATATCGTCATCCTATTCCACGCTTAGAGGATATGCTAGATGAATTGAGTGGTGCTGCTGTTTTCTCTAAAATTGACTTGCGTAGTGGTTATCATGAAATTAGGATGAAAAGAAGGGGATGAATGGAAAACTTCTTTCAAAACTAAATTCGGTTTGTATGAGTGGTTAGTTATGCCGTTTGGTCTTACTAATGCACCTAGTACTTTCATGCGTTTGATGAATCATGTTTTGAGAGAGTTTATTGGTCGTTTCGTGGTTGTTTACTTTGATGATATACTCATATACAGCCATACCGAATCTGAACATTGCACTCATATTAGACAAGTTTTGCAAGTGTTACGTGATAATAAACTGTATGCTAATCTTGAGAAGTGTACATTTGCAAAAGATAAGGTCATATTCCTAGGATTTGTTGTTTCTAAGCATGGAGTAGAGGTAGATCAATCTAAAATTGAATCAATTCAGAATTGGCCTACTCCAATGAATGTAAGTCAGGTGCGTAGTTTCCACGGTCTCGCTGCTTTCTATAGGCGCTTTGTGCCAGATTTTAGCACCATTGCTGCACCATTAAATGATTTGACAAACAAAGGTGTTCCTTTTGTATGGGGCGCGGCCCAAGACATTGCATTTGATACATTGAAACGTTTACTTACTTCTGCACCATTGCTTGCATTACCTGATTTTTCGAAGCAATTTGAAGTTGAATGTGATGCTAGTGGTATAGGCATAGATGGCGTTTTGATGCAAGAGGGTCGGCCTATCGCTTATTTTTCTGAGAAATTGACTGGTGCTCGTTTGATTTAGTCTATCTATGATAAAGAATTGTATGCACTTGTTAGAGTACTTGAGGTTTGGCAACATTATTTGTGGCCAAAGGAATTCATCATACATTCTGGTCATGAAGCATTAACATACTTGAAAGCTCAATCAAACTTGCATAGAAGATTAGCTAAATGGCTTGAGTTCATTGAGTCATTTTCGTACATCATTAACTATAAAGAAAATGTTGTTGTTGATGCTCTATCTAGGAAGAACATGCTATTAACCAATCTTGATGTTAAAATTCCTGGATTAGAAGCTATTTGTGCACTTTATGCAACTGACCATGATTTTGCTGAACCATATCGTTTGTGTGCTCTTAGAAACGCATGGGATAAGTATCATATACATGATGGATATTTGTTTCGAGCTAACAAACTATGTATTCCAGAATTGTTGTTGCGTTTGTTCTTAGTGCAGGAATCACATGCTGGTGGTTTGATGAGTCACTTTGGGCGTGAGAAGACGTTGCTCATGCTTGCTGATCATTTTTATTGGCCCAAGATGAGGCGTGATGTGTACAGATTTGTGAGCCGATGTATTACATGCCACAAGTCGAAATCTAAGCTGACGCCTCACGGTTTGTATACACCTCTCTCTGCACCGACTACTCCATGGGAAGACATTAGTATGGATTTTGTGCGAGGTCTACCTAAAACTTAGAGAGGTCATGATTCTATATTTGTGGTAGTGGATAGGTTCTCTAAGATGGCTCATTTTATTGCCTGCCACAAAAGCGACGATGCGTCGCATGTTGCTAACCTGTTTTTCAGGAACATCGTGAGATTACATGAGGAAATCACGTATGAGCAAGAGAGAGAGATGGCGCACCAAGAATTACATGTTTGAGGTGTTCCACGACGTTTGGACTGCGTGCCAATAAGGCCGAACCCATATATGGGTCGGTATGTATCAGTTTGAGTCGAACCGAGTCAGTTTGGGCCAAGTTATGGCTGTTTTTAGGCCCGTTTAGAGGGGAGGACGCCCCAGCCCTCATATAAACCTCCGTAGCCGTCACAAGTTAGGGTTTAAGACCACGTTAAAATATTTTGGAGTTGTTTCTTTCATAGAACCTCTGGAATTACCCTGTGTTCGAATCTGCCAACTATAATTGAGTGTGATCTGTTGTTCCATTGGGAATTAGTAGATTGCATACTACCGTTCGTGGTCACGGTTGCGTGCGCAAGAGTGTGGTGTTGTGAATATCCTACAAGGTTCGATATCTGTTGCGCTGGCATCAGGGATCGAGCGGGAGATATCATAGCTACGCATTAGTTATTTATCATCCACCATCATCATCGCCATCCGCTTACTGAGAAGATCGGGCCACCCCATATCATCTTGGTATCAGATTTACTCGTTGCCGCGGTAAGCAATCCACAATCCATCCATAGATTAGAGAGTGTTATTCATCCTATACAGAAAAATCCCCACAAAAAGAGTTGCCATAGCCTAGATTACATCGTATTCGAGTAATAGTTGCTGGTCACGTTCCTCTATTAGATTAGATCTAGATATGTTCTTCGTAGATTTGTTTTCTAGTTATTCTAGTTGTTTTCCACCATCTTTTTCCGCTACCATCAAATCAGATCCAATCCAAGTAAAGAGTCCTAGTTGTGTACTACTTGGCGAGTCGGAATAACAAAAAAAAAATTCGGCTCGCTGCCTCACGCCTAACCGCAGACAGGTCTATGCTCCGGCGTGACAAAAAAAATTGGACGGTCGCCTTACCATAGACAGGTCTGCCCTCATGCGAGAATTTTTTGTGTCTGCCGACCACCTGCCGCGGCAGGATTTTAGGCCGTTTTTCTGCCGTGGGAGAGACCAATTCTTAGGTCAATTTTTTTTTCTTTTTTGTTTATTTTTTGTACTGAGTCCACATAGCGTACCTATCCTTGTGAGCCTTAGTAAGCCTTTCTTTGTGTCTAAAACTATCCTACGAGACTAGCATGCTTAGTGCTCTGCGGGCTGCTCAGTAAGTAATCTTGTGCCCGTTTCATTGAGACATTGCTAGCATCTCTCCTTGTGCATTGCAACACGAGCATTCCTCCGACATACCTTACTTTCTGAGCTCATTTTCATAGTTGCAATTGCCCCATTTATCTCCACCGTGTGTGTTTCCGTGGGTCTATGTCATACGATCAGCACTAGGGCTTGTTTGCGGTGTAGATAGGATACCATACCTATAGCTCCACCATAAATAACCTGTGTTCCCTGTGATCGTTTTCTATACCTTTGATATTCACTTCATCACTTCAGTGCATCAGTCTTTGATTATGTTTGGTAGAGCATCTCTATTCACTTTGGAACAGTAAGATCTTCTTTCTTATCAGTTGTGAGTGAGTTGTGAGAGTTTCCACCATACTGATTTTGATTTTTCCACTAACTTACTAATCATGTCTTTGAGTGATGATGAAATTTTTTCACAGAAAAAGCAAGTGGAGGAGCTTGTTACTTGGAGAGAGTATGTTGATAGAAATATCACCGACATACAAGATGTTGTGGAGAATAATACTGGAGCCATCAATAATATTCAGACGCAGCTGACTACTATGAATGTCAACTTTGCCACCTTGCAGCGTTCCACTGAGGCAATTCAGGCAACACTCCAGCCCGGACTTGCACAACATGATGATGGGTTTGAGGACTTTGATGAGGGGAGTGCGGCTGATGCTGCTCCACATCGTGGCAGGGGACGTGCAAATCCCCCTGCACCTGCGGCTGCTCCTCTGTATGGCCGTGGGTATGCTCCTCTTGGACGTGCCCAGCGTGCTTACAATCCAGCTGATGATAGTTTGGGCAAGCCCAAGTTCTCAATTCCTTCGTTCAATGGCTCGCTTAATCCTGAGGATTATATTACTTGGGAGTTGAAGATTGAAAAGCTCTGGCATTTATTTGATTACCCAGAAGACAAGAAGGTCAAACTTGCTGCATCAGAATTTGATGGTTATGCTTTGCGTTGGTGGGAAACTATTGTGAAGAAAAAAGACGGAACGACAATGAACTTCCTGTGAGGGATTGGCATGAGATGAAGGCCATCATGGCGGATCATTTTGTTCCCTCCGATTATTTGCGTTCTGTGTTTGACAAGCTCACACAGTTGAGGCAAGGCACAATGACAGTTGATGAGTACTACATGGAGATGGAGATGCTTATGCAGCGTGCTAATGTTCGTGAATCACGAGAGATGATGATGCAACGTTTCCTCAACAATTTGAAGCTTCAAATCAAGAGTATTGTGCGTTATCACAAGTATGAGACAATGAACGAGCTGCTGCACCATGCTAGAGAGGTCGAGTCCCAGCTGGCTAAAGAGGCAAAGTCACGTGCTCGATTTCCATCTTCTAGCAGATTTTCGGCCAGATCTACACCTCCCACTATCATGCCACCAGCTGCTGTTCCGTTTACACCATCGGCCAAACCAGCAAGTACACCTTCGTTTGGTTCTAATACTCGGAAAACCGCTGCTCCTGCTGCTAGCTCGGGTTCCAACATGTCTACTGCACGTACTCGTGATGTGGTGTGCCATACTTGTGGAGGCAGAGGTCACTACAAGAAGGATTGTCCAAACAGCAAGGTTATGTTTGTTAATGAACAAGGTGAAGTAGAAAGTGGAGATGAAGCTTCTGATGATGATATTGATGACGGTGAGGTTGGTGCTGATGCATATGCTGAGCGTCCACCCACTATTGTCGTATCTTCACGTGTACTTAATGTGCAACCGGTTGAGGAATCCCAGCGTTGCAACTTGTTCCAAACAAAAGCTCTAGTTGGACCAAACAAAGCTTGCAAGGTCATTGTTGATGGAGGTAGCTGCAGAAATCTTGCAAGTAAGGAACTATGTGGCAAACTGAATTTGACATACTTACCTCATCCCAAGCCATACTACATACAATGGTTGAGCAACAATGGTGAGATGAAGGTAAATCATATGGTACGAGTGAACTTTCAAATAGGGCCATACAAATATTCTATTGATTTTGATGTGGTTCCTATGACTGTTTGTCACCTACTATTGGGTCGGCCTTGGCTCTATGATCGCCATGTGCAACACAATGGCCGAGCCAATACATATCACTTGGAATTCAAAGGAAAGAAGATTACTATGCAGCCAATGACACCACTAGAAATTGTGAATGATTCTCGCCAGAAGATAGAGGTGAACTTGAAGGAAGATACTACCACTCGGCAAGATTGCGTGACAGCTGTTCCGGATGTAATTGAGCCTAAATTGAGTGATATAACGAAAAGTGAGAGAGTGCCTGGTTTATTGATATTAGCCACTAAGGAAGATATGAGAGAATTTCGTGAGGATCCTACAGCCATGCCACTTGTGCTCATGTATAAGGGCGAGGTATTGGTTTCTAACGAGATGACCCCTATTTCTCTTGGTGTCTCGTCTGTTTTGCAGGACTTTGGGGATGTGTTTCTAGAAGATGTACCCGCAGGCTTACCCCCATTGCGTGGTATAGAACATCAAGTGGACTTGATTCCTGGTGCCACACTTCCCAACCGTGCACCCTACAGGACTAATCCCGAAGAAACTAAGGAAATTCAGAAGCAAGTACAAGCGTTGCTAGATAAAGGGTACATTCGTGTTTCTCTTAGCCCTTGTGTTGTTCCTGTTATTTTAGTTCCTAAGAAAGATGGTACATGGCGCATGTGTGTTGACTATAGAACGATTAATAACATCACTATTCGATATCGTCATCCTATTCCACGCTTAGAGGATATGCTAGATGAATTGAGTGGTGCTGCTGTTTTCTCTAAAATTGACTTGCGTAGTGGTTATCATCAAATTAGGATGAAAGAAGGGGATGAATGGAAAACTGCTGTCAAAACTAAATTCAGTTTGTATGAGTGGTTAGTCATGCCGTTTGGTCTTACTAATGCACCTAGTACTTTCATGCGTTTGATGAATCATGTTTTGAGAGAGTTTATTGGTCGTTTTGTGGTTGTTTACTTTGATAATATACTCATCTACAGCCACACTGAATCTGAACATTGCACTCATATTAGACAAGTTTTGCAAGTGTTACGTGATAATAAACTGTATGCTAATCTTGAGAAGTGTACATTTGCAAAAGATAAGGTCATATTCCTAGGATTTGTTGTTTCTAAGCATGGAGTAGAGGTAGATCAATCTAAAATTGAATCAATTCAGAATTGGCCTACTCCAATGAATATAAGTCAGGTGTGTAGTTTCCACGGTCTCGCTGCTTTCTATAGGCGCTTTGTGAAAGATTTTAGCACCATTGCTGCACCATTAAATGATTTGACAAAGAAAGGTGTTCCTTTTGTATGGGGCGCGGCCCAAGACATTGCATTTGATACATTGAAAGGTTTGCTTACTTCTGCACCATTGCTTGCAATATCAGATTTTTCGAAGCAATTTGAAGTTGAATGTGATGCTAGTGGTATAGGCATAGGTGGCGTTTTGATGCAGGAGGGTCGGCCTATCGCTTATTTTTCTAAGAAATTGACTGGTGCTCGTTTGAATTATTCAATCTATGATAAAGAATTGTATGCACTTGTGAGAGTACTTGAAGTTTGGCAACATTATTTGTGGCCAAAGGAATTCATCATACATTCTGATCATGAAGCATTGAAATACTTGAAAGATCAATCAAATTTGCTTCAAAGATTAGCTAAATGGGTTGAGTTCATTGAGTCTTTTCCTTACATCATTAATTGTAAGAAGGGAAAAGAGAATGTTGTTGCTGATGCTCTATCTAGGAAGAACATGCTATTAAGCAATCTTGATGTTAAAATTCCTGGATTAGAAGCTATTTGTGCACTTTACGCAACTGACCATGATTTTGCTGAACCATATCTTTTATGTGCTCTTAGAAACGGATGGGATAAGTATGATATACATGATGGATATTTGTTTCGAGCTAACAAACTATGTATTCCAGAATCGTCGTTGCGTTTGTTCTTAGTGCAGGAATCACATGCTGGTGGTTTGATGGGTCACTTTGGGCATGAGAATACATTGCTCATGCTTGCTGATCATTTTTATTGGCCCAAGATGAGGCGTGATGTGTACAGATTTGTGAGCAGATGCATTACTTGCCACAAGTCGAAATCCAAGATGAAGCCTCACGATTTGTATACACCTCTCTCTGCACCTACTACTCCATGGGAATACATTAGTATGGATTTTGTGCTTGGTCTACCTAAAAGTCAGAGAGGTCATGATTCTATATTTGTGGTAGTGGATAGGTTCTCTAAGATGGCTCATTTTATTGCCTGCCACAAAAGCAACGATGCGTCGCATGTTGCTAACCTGTTTTTCTGGAACATCGTGAGATTACATGGCGTACCAAAGACGATTGTTTCTGACCGTGATGTGAAGTTCATGAGCTACTTTTGGAAGACCTTATGGGGGTAGCTAGGAACGAAGTTGTTGTTCAGTACTACATGTCACCCCCAAACAGATGGTCAAACGGAGGTGGTGAATAGAACATTGTCATAGCTACTAAGGACCTTGATTAAAAAGAATCTGCGAGAGTGGGAATAGTGTTTGCCACATGTTGAGTTCGCTTACAACAGGACTGTGCATTCAACTACTCAGCTTTGTCCTTTTGAGGTGGTGTATGGCTTCAAGCCATTAACGCCACTCGATATGTTGCCTCTGCCATTACATGAGAGAGTTGATATGGAGGCATCAAAACCTGCTGATTATGTGAAGAAAATACATGAGAAGACTCGAGAGGCTATTGAGAAGAAAGGCAAGAACATTCCTGCTGCAAGGAATCAAGCAACAAAAGAAGTGTTGTTCGAGCCTGGAGATATGGTTTGGGTGCATCTACGCAAGGACAGATTTCCACTACTTCGCAAGTCCAAGTTGAAGCCACGTGGTGCTGGTCCTTACAAAGTGCTAGCCAAAATTAATGATAATGCCTATTCAGTTGATATACCTATTGAGGAGTTTGGTGGTGCTAGCAACAGCTTCAACGTTGCTGATTTATGACCATATACTGGAGAGAAGACCTTGGAGCATCGAGGTCGACGCCTTTTGAAGGGGGGGAGATGATGAGGACATCCATACTATTCCACTATCTCCTACTCCTATTCACAATGAAGATGTTGCTGCAAAGAACAAGTCCAATGAAATCAGGATTGGACCCATTACAAGAGCTCGTGCAAAGCTGATTGAGCAACAGGTGAATTCACTCTTAATCGAACCTGATGTTTTACTTAATGAGAACTTTATACTACCTAAGTCTATGCATCTTTGTATGATCAGGTTTATTGATAACACAAGCGTTGCGCGAGGAGGAGGAGAGTTGCAGCAAGAAGGACAAGCGCTGATTTCGAATATCAACAAGTGCGCGAGGGAGGAGCGGGAGGCATGCGCACTAGGAGGCAATGAGGAAATCACGTATGAGCAAGAGAGAGAGATGGCGCACCAAGAATTACATGTTTGAGGTGTTCCACGACGTTTGGACTGCGTGCCAATAAGGCCGAACCCATATATGGGTCGGTATGTATCAGTTTGAGTCGAACCAAGTCAGCTTGGGCCAAGTTATGGCTGTTTTTAGGCCCGTTTAGAGGGGAGGACGCCCCAGCCCTCATATAAACCTCCGTAGCCGTCACAAGTTAGGGTTTAGACCACGTTAAAATATTTTGGAGTTGTTTCTTTCATAGAACCTCTGGAATTACCCTGTGTTCGAATCTGCCAACTATAATTGAGTGTGATCTGTTGTTCCATTGAGAATTAGTAGATTGCATACTACCGTTCGTGGTCACGGCTGCGTGTGCAAGAGTGTGGTGTTGTGAATATCCTACAAGGTTCGAGATCTGTTGCGCTGGCATCAGGGATCGAGCGGGAGAGATCATAGCTACGCACTAGTTATCTATCATCCACCATCATCATCGCCATCCGCTTACTGAGAAGATCAGGCCACCCCATATCACAAGAGAGAATGAAGAGCGCTCAAGGCAAGTGCACAAATCCGTTGCTCATTTTTCCTCTTTGCAAACGAGCCACGGTCTCTCCTTGCATTGGCACGACAACGAGCTTAGTCTTCGTTAGGACATTTTGTTTGCTCATTTTCATAGTCGTGTCAATCCCAACTTTCTCCACGTGTGTGTACATAGTCGTAGGTTTCCGTCACCCTTTTGAGTTGTTGACCTTCCCCTTTGACTTGAGTTTTGTTGGATTTTACCCACATTTGACTATCCCTTTTCTTTTGGTTGGTTCTTTGGCTTTCCACAATCCTAACCTCCCACCAACAAGCTTTTGAGAGTTAGTTCTTTCTTTAGTGTGAGTTTTCTTCGCAATTCCACTTTGCACGCTTATAGCTCTAACTTGTGGTTTCTAGTTTGGTGCAATCCCCAAGGTGAGGTCCAAGACTAACACCATCATATTCCACTTCCATATACAATACTTGTGCGTTTTGCATGATGGATAGGCACGGTGAGTCGAGCCAACCACCTCCCCAAGAAGAAGATCAAGGTCCGTACATGACGCGTGCAAGTCACTTCATCGTCCGCCACGAGTTTCGTGAATGTTGCCAAGCCCTTGAGACGCGACAAGATGAACAATTTGGCGAGACGCAAGCTGAGTTCAAGAACATCGACAACCGCTTCGATGGCCTCGAAAGGCAAATGCAAGCAATGCATCACAACTTCGGCCACCAAAATGAGTCGCTTCAACGCTTCGTCGCCGAAACAAATGACAACCTTCGACGCCTCATCGACGGAATGGCAAGACCACGTTCACGTGCTTCAAGCTCTTCAAGTTCTTCGCGTCATCATGGACCTCTGCAACAAGATCTACCACCAAGTGCTCCAAGACGCAATGGCGCCCCCGTGGTTGAAGATGGAACCTCTTCGAACTATGTACCTTCCCCACGGCACGCCGCAACGTCAAGCTATGATGGTGATCTCTCTTCAAGGCCACGAGCAAGGCAAGAAGCACACCGTCATCACGCAAGGGCACTAGTGACCCAACAAAAGCAACCACAAGAGGAACCGCAAGTGCAACCACAAGTCTACCACCATCGACTGCGGCACATACTTGACACAACGAGTGATGACTCCAATTTGGAGAATCAAGCTCGTCATCGACGTGAAGCTCTCCAAGATCCTCCTCCTCGTCATCAACGTCATGAACGTCAACAATGACACCATGGTCATCACGAGGCGCCTCCTCCACATCAACAAAACCTGGAGCGTCAAGTGATACAAGTTGAGTGACGCCCACCACGTCAAGAGGCTCATGACCATGTTCTTCGCAGTGAGGCCCATGTGCCTAACCAATATCACCAACCGAGGGACAAGCCTCCTCTTCGTAATCAACCGCGCCAAGAGGCTCCACACCCTCGGCACCATGAGGCTCAAGCACCTCAACAACAATACCAAGAGCAAGCTCCGCAACAAGGACGCGAGAACCAAGTTCCACCTCCCCAACTACAAGATCATCAACAAGGTCACCAAGCTCGTCGCAATGACCGCAACGATGAAGTTGGCAAGCTCAAGTTCACAATGCCCAAGTTCATCAGATCCAATGACCCCGAAGAATACCTCTCGTGGGCACTCAAAGTCGACAAGATCTTCCGCATGCACAACTATAGCAACGAGAAGATGGTCGCCATGGCTTCGCTAGAGTTTGATGATTACGCCAACCTTTGGTTGATGAGGATATCTACAGGGAGTATGATGATTCTGACTGGCTGAACTGGAAGGAAATACTGAGTCAAATCAAAAATGACTATCAGGTGAATTCATTCCTAATTGAATCTGATGTTTTACTTAATGAGAACTTTATACTACCTAAGTCTATGCATATTTGTATGATCAGGTTTATTGATAATACAAGCGTTGCGCGAGGAGGAGGAGAGTTGCAGAAGGAAGGACAAGCGCTGATTTCCAATATCAACAAGTGCGCGAGGGAGGAGCGGGAGGCAGGCGCACTAGGATGCAATGAAGAAATCACGTATGAGCAAGAGAGAGAGATGGCGCACCAAGAATTACATGTTTGAGGTGTTCCACGACGTTTGGACTGCGTGCCAATAAGGCCGAACCCATATATGGGTCGGTATGTATCAGTTTGAGTCGAACCGAGTCAGTTTGGGCCAAGTTATGGCTGTTTTTAGGCCCATTTAGAGGGGAGGAAGCCCCAGCCCTCATATAAACCTCCGTAGCCGTCACAAGTTAGGTTTTTAGACCACGCTAAAATATTTTGGAGTTGTTTCTTTCATAGAACCTCTAGAATTACCCTGTGTTCGAATCTGCCAACTATAATTGAGTGTGATCTGTTGTTCCATTGGGAATTAGTAGATTGCATACTACCGTTCGTGGTCACGGCTGCGTGCGCAAGAGTGTGGTGTTGTGAATATCCTACAAGGTTCGAGAGCTGTTGCATTGGCATCAGGGATCGAGCGGGAGAGATCATAGCTACGCACTAGTTATCTATCATCCACCATCACCATCGCCAATACCTTGCTGAGAAGATGGGGCCACCCCATATCATCTTGGTATCAGATTTCCTCATTGCCTCGGTAAGCAATCCACAATCCATCCATAGATTAGAGAGTGTTTTTCATCCTATACAGAAAAAGCCCCACAAAAAGAGTTGCCATAGCCTAGATTACATCGTATTCGAGTAATAGTTGCTGATCGCGTTCCTCTGTTAGATTAGATCTAGATCTGTTCTTCGTAGATTTGTTTTCTAGTGTTCTAGTTGTTTTCCACCATCTTTTTCCGCTACCATCAAGTCAGATCCGATCCAAGTAAAGAGTCCTAGTTGTGTACTACTTGGCGAGCAAAAAAAAAATCGGCTCGCTGCCTCACGCCTGACTGCAGACAAGTCTGTGCTCTAGCGTGACCCAAAAAAAATCGAAAAAAAAAAATTTGAACCGTCGCCTTACCACAGACCAGTCTGTGCTAGTACGAGAGGAAAAAAAATCTGCCGGCATCCTGCCACGGCAGGATTTTAGGCCGTTTTTTCTGCCGTGGCAGAGACCAATTCTCAGGTCAATTTTTTTTCTTTTTTTTGTTTATTTTTTTTACTGCGTCCACATAGCGTACCTATCCTTGTGAGCCTTACTAAGCCTTTATTTGTGTCTATAACTATCCTACGAGACTAGCGTGCTTAGTGCTCTACGGGCTGCTCAGTTAGCAATCTTGTGCCCGTTTCGTTGAGACATTGCTAGCGTCTCTCCTTGTGCATCGCAACACGAGCATTCCTCCGACATACCTTACTTTTTGAGCTCATTTTCATAGTTGCAATTGCCCCATTTATCTCCACCGTGTGTGTTTCCGTGGGTCTTTGTCATACGATCAGCACTAGGACTTGTTTGCGGTGTAGTTAGGATACCATACCTACAGCTCCACCATAAATACCCTGTGTGCCCTGTGATCGTTCTCTATACCTTTGATATTCACTTCATCACATCAGTGCATCAGTTTTTGATTTCGTTTGGTAGATCATCTCTATTCACTTTGGAACGGTAAGATCTCCTTTCTTATTAGTTGTGAGTGAGTTTTGAGAGTTTCCACCATACTGATTTTGATTTGTGCACTAACATACTAATCATGTCTTCTAGTAGTGTTGATGTGATGCAGAAAATGGAGGCAGGTGATGTTACAAATAATGTGGAGACGTATAGTTACAAATTCATCGAAAATTGGCGTTGTAGTGGAACTTTTTGGAAGGAAGAACGCGGTATTTTTGATGGTGATGGTCTTTTCCACCATAGTGTGATGATTGGTGAGCGATGTGCTTCCATTACCATTGATAGTAACTCTACTATTAATTTGATCAGCGTTGAAGTTGTACAAAAGTTGCAGCTACCCACATGTGCCCGTGCGGTGCCATATCTCTTGCATTCATCATATGGCACATTGCTGATTTCACACACCGCTGATGTTCCTATGACTTTTAAAGAGCATACTGAGATTGTGCGCTGTGATGTATCTCCTATACCACTTGATTCTTGTCACATACTATTGGGAGAACCTTAGAGTAGAAGGTTTGACGCTCAAATATGTCCTGTTGTTGGAAGGATTTCTTTCAAATGGAACATGAAGAGGCGTGTTATGCTTAGGATTTCAGTAGACAAATTTCATGAGTATCATCTTCTTCGCAAGGAGAGGACAAAAGAGTTCAGTTTGTCTGCTAAGTACAAGGTCATGATGAACGGTGACAATTCTATTATTTGTCATCTTGAACACGGTGTGCATTACAACCCATGTGAGAATGAGAGCCACATAGCCAAGCTGAGTGAGAGTGTTATCAAAAGTGAGCTGTGTGATTCCACTAAACGTCAGGTTGAGAGCATCCATTCTAAGAGTATGAGAGAAAAAGAAAACATCAGTGCAGTAGATGCTAATACATGTGAGGATATTTCTACTAATGTAATCATCTCTACTCCTGGTATTGTTTCTTGTGCTATGCAGGTTGCTTTTGAAGAAAGGGAGCCGCCTATTTTACAACCTGCATCACACGATCTGGTATTGTTACTTGAGGAGGATGTCGTAGTACCTACTACAGCTGAGAAGTTTGTTAATGACATTGGTACTGATTTGGAGCTTCAGCCAACATGTGCGACATATTGTGAGTCTATTCCTTTACTGAAACCTCCTTCTGATTTGCCTTGCACTACTGTTTCAGCACCATGTGATAGTTTACCAAATTCAAATTTTGATCATGTGGTACTGATAACACATAAGGAAATACTTGCTCGAATACCACCTGCTAATATTGTGTATTCCATCATGCTAAATGAACCTATGAGTATGAGTTGTGCTATGGATAAGATTTCTGAAATTTCATTTCTGAATTCTAGCACATATTCTCCTTGTTTCACTTTCAATCTGATTGGTGAATATAGCATGCATGAAAATTTTCTTGTGGATCACATATGCATTACTTGTGATCGAATCGCTGAACTGAAACATGCTGTTTTCAGCCATACATGTTGTGTGTCGACGATTTTGTGTTGTGAGATATATGCTAAAATTTGTGATAATATGAAACTAAAGTCAGGTCTAGTTGATATAATGCAGCCAACACAAGTAATTTTACCTATGTTGGATCGTTGTAATCTTGCTAGAATAGAACCCCAGTTTTCATATTCATTGTGTTTATCCCAAAATTCGTTGTCTAGTTGTGCTAATGCTTTATACTTCACTTATATTTGCAAATTGAGTTGCATTTTACATCCTGGACAACATGATCATGTTCAGAATAATCAGAGTAGCGCAGTTGAAGCATGGCATGATTCAATTTGGTTTTCAGACATATTGAATTGGTTTGATCTTGTTCGCAAATTTGATCATAGATCTTCTTTGAGAAAACTGAATTTAATATTGAAGAACATGACTATCTATTTAGTTGTTGTTTACCATGATCATGATTCTTTGTACTTCACTTATACCTGCAATTTCAGTTGCTTGATGTATACTGGACATACTTTTCATGTGAACAACAATAATACAACATGTTATATATACATATACTTTGCGTACACGTTGTTCTTTTTGATTCTCCCACTTTCAGCTTACCTAAAGCCGAGGACGGCTTTTCATGAAGAAAGGGAGGATGATGAGGATATCTACAGGGAGTATGATGATTCTGACTGCCTGAACTGGAAGGAAATACTGAGTCAAATCAATAATGACTATCAGGTGAATTCATTCCTAATTGAACCTGATGTTTTACTTAATGAGAACTTTATACTACCTAAGTCTATGCATATTTGTATGATCAGGTTTATTGATAATACAAGCGTTGCGCGAGGAGGAGGAGAGTTGCAGAAGGAAGGACAAGCGCTGATTTCCAATATCAAAAAGTGCGCGAGGGAGGAGCGGGAGGCAGGCGCACTAGGATGCAATGAGGAAATCACGTATGAGCAAGAGAGAGAGATGGCGCACTAAGAATTACATGTTTGAGGTGTTCCACGACGTTTGGACTGCGTGCCAATAAGGCCGAACCCATATATGGGTCGGTATGTATCAGTTTGAGTCGAACCGAGTCAGTTTGGGCCAAGTTATGGCTGTTTTTAGGCCCGTTTAGAGGGGAGGACGCCCCAGCCCTCATATAAACCTCCGTAGCCGTCACAAGTTAGGTTTTTAGACCACGTTAAAATATTTTGGAGTTGTTTCTTTCATAGAACCTCTGGAATTACCCTGTGTTCGAATCTGCCAACTATAATTGAGTGTGATATGTTGTTCCATTGGGAATTAGTAGATTGCATACTACCGTTTGTGGTCACGGCTGCGTGCGCAAGAGTGTGGTGTTGTCAATATCCTACAAGGTTCGAGAGCTGTTGCATTGGCATCAGGGATCGAGCGGGAGAGATCATAGCTACGCACTAGTTATCTATCATCCACCATCACCATCGCCAAGAGCTTGCTGAGAAGATCGGGCCACCCCATATCATTGGTGGGAACAAGTTCAAGTTGCTCATGATGCAAGACAAGAACCGCCAATCCCAACTTGGTATGACATGAAGGCTCACATGAGATCCCGGTTCGTCCCCGCACACTACACGCGTGACCTCTTCAACAACCTTCAAGCGCTTCATCAAGGGACAAAGACCGTGGAAGAGTACTTCAAGGAAATGGAACTCAACTTGATTCGTGCCAACATTGATGAGCGCATGGAGCAAACAATGGCACGTTTCCTTATTGGGTTGAACCACCCAATCAAGCGCATCGTTGAGTTCCAAACCTACAACGACATGGTTGAGCTTGTGCACATAGCAACAAAGGCTGAACGTCAAGTGCAAGAGGATATCAAGTACAACAAGCCCAAGACGTACTTCACATACAAGCAAGCTTCAACCGCTACACCAACAACTTTCAATGGAAGCTCATCAAGTACCTCCAAGCCTTCCTTCAAGCCCACTCTTTCTCAAGGAAAACTGCCCCCAAGTGGCAAACAAGCAAAAAGTGATACACCTTTCAACGGTGAATGCTACAAGTGTGGAGGTAAAGGACACAATTCGGCCGAATGTGGAAACAAGAAAGTCTTGTTCATCCATGACAATGGTGATGAAGAGTACTTGAGTGAAGATGAGTTTGATGCCCGTGTCAAGGAAGCAATGGCAAGGCAACGAGTCCAAGATGATCAAGAACTCCTCATGTTTGAACATGACGCAAGTCCATCGCTTGTCGTCACAAGGATCTTGACCACTCAAGCACAAGAGCATGAAGACCAACGCTCCAATATCTTCCAAACACGAGCCGGCATCAATGGCAAATCTATCAAGGTGATCATTGACGGAGGGAGTTGCCACAACCTTGCTAGCACTGAGTTGTGTGAGAAGCTCAACCTCACCCTCCATCCACACAAGCACCCCTACCACGTGCAATGGCTAAGTGACCAAGGGTCCGTGAAGATCAAGCATACCGTATCGGTCTCCTTCGCCACTGGTCCTTACAAAGATACGGTGGAGTGTGATGTGGTTCCTATGACAGTTTGCCACATGTTTCTTGGTCGACCGTGGCAATTTGACAAGGCTGCTCAACATGATGGTCGCACGAATGTATACACATTCAAATGGCTCAACAAAACATGTGTTCTGCAACCGATGACTCCTAGCCAAATAATTGTGGACAATGCAAAGGCTTTAGCGAGGGCGCAAAGCACAACACCTACTTGTGAGAAGAGCGGTGAAAGAGAGAACCACCTCATAGTGAGTGAGAGCCACAAGCCAAATTCGAGTGGAAAAACTAAGAGTGTTCTCCTTGCCACCAAAAGTGAGATGAGAGATATTCGGAACAACCCATCCATCTTGCACTATGTCCTCCTTTGCAAGGGACTAGCACAAGGAACTAACGAATTAACCAATGTTCCTCCATCTTTGATGAGTGTTTTGCAGCAATTCAAGGATGTGTTCCCCGAGGAGCTTCCACATGGACTACCTCCTCTTCGCGGCATAGAACTTCGCATTGACCTCATCCCCGGCGCACCACTTACCAACCGTGCCGCTTACCGCACGAACCCGGAGGAGACAAAGGAGATTGAACGTCAAATCAACCAACTCGTCTCCAAAGGTTTGATCCAAGTTAGCACTAGTCCAAGTGCCGTACCCGTGATTCTTGTTCCAAAGACGGATGATACGTTACGGTTATGCATGGACTGCCGTCCAATCAATGCTATCACCGTGCGTTATCGACATCCCATACCACGTCTCGATGACATGCTTGATGAGTTGTGTGGAGCCACTATTTTTTCGAAAATTGATCTTCGTAGTGGTTACCATCAAATACGCATGGCTGAAGGTGATGAGTGGAAAACTGCCTTCAAGACCAAACTTGGTCTCTATGAATGGTTGGTTATGCCCTTTGGTTTGTCTAATGCCCCATCCACCTTCATGTGCCTAATGAATCATATCTTGCGTTCTCTCATTGGAAAAAGTGTTGTTATCTATTTCGATGATATTCTTGTTTATAGCAAATCACTTGAGGACCACATAACACATGTCAAGGAAGTTTTGCAAATCCTTCGACATGAAAAGCTTTATGCTAATCTTCCCAAGTGCACTTTTGCTAAAGACAAGTATTTTTCCTTGGATTTGTCGTTTCTTCGAAGGGAATTGAAGTTGATGTTTCCAAGGTAAAGGACATACGAGATTGGCCCATCCCAACAAATGTGAGTGAACTCCGAAGTTTTCATGGGTTGGCCGGTTTCTATCGTCGCTTTGTGAAAGACTTTTCGACCATTGCTTGTCCCCTTAATGAATTGACCAAAAAGAATGTCACCTTCGTGTGCGGCAAAGGACAACAAAAAGCTTTTGATGACCTCAAAAAGAGGCTCACCGAAGCACTCTCCTTGCGTTACCGGATTTCACAAAAACTTTTGAGATAGAGTGTGATGCTAGTGGTATTTGCATTGGAGGAGTCCTTATGCAAAACAGACGTCCTATAGCCTACCATAGCGAGAAACTTGATGGTGCTCGCCTTAACTATCCGATTTATGACAAAGAGCTTTTTGCCTTAGTTTGTGTCCTCCAAGTTTGGAAACACTACCTTTGGCCCAAGGAGTTTATCATACATTCTGACCACGAGTCATTGAAATATCTCACAGGCCAAGCTAACTTTAGCAAGAGACACGCTAAGTGGGTTGAGTTCATGGAGTCTTTTCCTTACATTGTCAAGTATAAGAAGGGCAAAGATAACGTAGTTGCGGACGCATTGTCCCGCAAACATCCAAGCCTTCTTACGAGACTTTAAATCAACGTGTTGGGTCTTGAGGAAATAAAATCTATGTATGCTTCTGACCCGTTCTTTGAACCAATTTTCGCAAAGTGCTCCAATGACAAAGGAGTTGATGATTTCTATTTGCATAAGGGCTTTCTATTTAAACAAAACAAGGTATGCATTCCGAAGTCGTCGCTTCAACTTTTGCTCCTCCAAGAATCTCATGGTGGAGGCCTCATGGGTCACTTTGGTCGCGAAAAGACATGGGACATGCTCTCCAACCACTACTTTTGGCCCAAGATGAAGCGTGACGTGGAGCGCTACATTCAACGATGCTCGACATGTGTTCGAGCTAAGTCGCAAGCTAATCCCTATGGTCTTTATATGCCATTGCCTATTCCTCATACACCTTGGTCCGACATTAGCATGGATTTTGTGTTAGGATTGCCTAGATCTAAGCATGGTCATGATTCTATATTTGTTGTTGTGGATCGTTTTTCCAAAATGGCACACTTCATACCGTGCCATAAGACCAACGATGCTTCACATGTTGCAAATCTGTTTTTCAGGGAAATTGTCCGTCTTCACTGTGTGCCAAGGACAATCGTCTCCGACCGCGACGTCAAATTCATGAGCTACTTATGGAAGACCATCATGGCCAAGCTCGGCTCCTCTTTTCATCCGCATCACATCCTCAAACTGATGGCCAAACCGAAGTTGTCAACCGAAGCCTCGGAACTCTCCTACGTGTGCTGATCAAGAAAAACTTGAAGGATTGGGAGGAATGCATCCCACACGCCGAGTTCGCCTACAACCGTGCCAAGCACTCAACAACCAAGATGAGTCCATTCATGATCGTCTATGGTTTCGAGCCTCTCATCGTGCTCGACATCGTACCACTACCTCTACATGAGCGAACGAACATGGACGTCGAGAAGCGCGCACAAGCTATGAAGAAGCTTCATGAAGAAACAAGAGCTACTATCGAACAACAAGTCCTTCGCCAACTTCAAGGTTAAACAAGGACAAGAAGGAGATGATCTTTGAAGAAGGTGACTACACCTAAGCAAAGACCGCTTCCCCAAGGAACGTGACTCCAAGCTCAAGCCAAGAGGAGATGGTCCCTTCAAGGTCCTCAAACGAATCAACAACAACGCCTACATCATCGACATACCAACCTCCAAGTACCTTGCAAGCAATACATTCAATGTCAAGGACCTCTCACCCTACCATGGAGATGTTCAAGATGATAACCATGAAGAGTCGAGGACGACTCTTCCCAAGGGGGGGAGTTGATGCAGCCCGTCCTACGGATGCTTCTACATCTACACCAACAAGTCCCCCAAGTGGACCCATGACTCGTGCCCGAGCCAAACTCCTACAAGCTAAGGTGAACTCGCTCCTCTCCTCGTGCCAATTCGATACCTCCTTGGATGGTATGCTACTTCATGCAACTACCCTATGCATCATCAAGTACGAAGCCCCGACACATCACCAAGCACCCAAGGATGGTGGACAAGGAGCGGAACGTGAAGCAAACGCTGTTGGAGCTACTCAGACCGGAGTCTCCGGTCTGCGCACACTAGAGTCTCCGGCCTGCCAAAGTCTGTGGCCTGAAGACACCGGAGACTCCGGCCCTCTCTCCGGTCTGACCCCCTGCACCAGGCCCTGGGACAGTCTGACGACCCCTCCGGAGGCTGGTCCGGAGACTACATCGGATTCTCCGGTCTAGACAGGAGTCTTCGGTCCACCACACCGGAGTCTCTGGTCCGACCGTCACCAGGCATGAAAAGGCCTTTGGGCCTTCGGCGCATGTACCCCTTAGTCCGTCCAGAACTTGTCTTTTATTCCTAAAGTACACCTGTTTAAGTGGCTGGCCTATATATAGCCCCCCACATCCATTGTAAACCCTAGGCATGACATTGGAATTAGTGGAAACCCCTTGTGGATCTATCTAATTCTTGCCTCATGCTCCTTGACTAAGGAGCACCAATATCCCCAAACCTCGTTGGAGTTTGCATCGTGCCTCCGCGTTGTACAAGGCCTAGGCATCGGTGTCCCTTTGCCTAGACGTCCGGATCTCACCGAGTCTCCAATCTCGCCGTGTCGGTTCAAGAGAGAGTCCTCCGCCCGACGCCGATCCTAGGGATTGCGCCGGACCGGTCACCGCTGGCGTGAGCTATTGGTGTGTATCGTGGTTTTGCGTGTGTGTGTTCATCGTGTTCTTCTTGCGTGCGTTCGTCGTGTTCATCCTCCCCTCCTCTCCCCGCACTCCATCCTCGATTTGAAAGGGAATCGTGAAAGATCGGGCCACCCTAGAGGTTTGCCCTCAACACAAGGCCATCCTTGCACCATCTCGGATGCAAGAGGCTTTCTAGCTCTTGATTTTCTCGGGGGCTCAGTGCATGATTTCCGAGTATTTGGCCACATAATCTGCCACCTTGATGGTGATGTCCAGGGGCTAGGCTATCTCCTTGGCTTGCGTGATGGCAGTGTTGATGAAGTTGCCAGCCCGATCCATGCATTCCTTTGGATTCGAAGCACCTTCACCCATATTGGTCAACCCAATGGGAGTTGTGTTTTCGTTAGAGACAAGGGTCATGAGTATAAAAAGTACAAGTGACGGACTTATAGATTTTCCAAATGCCGGAAGAAAGTTACCAAAGATGCTCGTCTCAGCTCGAATGTAGGTCTCTGCCAAGACTTCATGCTCCTTCTGAAGTTTCTTGTACACCTCAAGGTTTCGAGCATTCTGCTCTTTGGCAGCTTGGTTTTGTTGAGTTACTCAATTTCCTTCTTTAGGCACTAAAGCTTGGTGTCGGCAGATTCTTCCATCACCTTCATTCCCTCTTCATGGCCCTTGACAGCTTCAGCCAGGTCTTTCTTCAATTTTTTGTTCTCATCATCAAGCTCCTAGATATGCTTGGATTGCTCGACGATGCTCTTGGCCTTGGCAATGGTCTCTATAACACAAAGCAAAGACAACATTATGAGAGTTCGGATGCAATGGTTCCAAACAAAAAATTGGGAGATGTCGGAGGAAAACAAACGCTTGCTCTTTTTGATTTGTTCCTTCATAAAGATTGTTTTACCCTTTTCAATATCCAGTGCTTCCTGTAGCCTGGAATACTTCTCGTTGGCAGCCTAGCCCTGGGCATTCTCATTCTGCAAAGAGATATAATGCTTAGTTTCTCTAGAGTATCTAGTCAGAACTTCTCAAGTTTCAACTAAATGCACAGGTTCTACAATTAGTTATTTGGAGCACTCAGGCCAAAAGTGTTGGTTTTCTGCCTAAGAGCTCATGGGCTACAGTGGGATATATTATAAAGTAAAAGAGAAAGTTCAGAGACTTACAATGGCAATAATCTTAAAATTGTTGGCCAGGCGAGTATATGCATTATGAAAAGTCTGGGCATTGTTATATACAGCATCTGCCTTCTTGATAAGATCATCCAAGTTTAATGTCGGAGGATTCGAAGGTAGAGGAGTTGTGGAAGCCGGAGGCATGGATGAAGCCCTCGGTGCCTCCTGCGTGATTATAGCAGTTGATGGCATAGAGGCTCCCGCCTTTTCTGTTGCTGATGTTGCTGCTTCCTCTCCCTCTGCTATCTTCTTACCTTTCTCAGTGGCATCCTTATCCAAAGCTTTAGCCACTTTGGAGAAAATGCTCTCCTGTGTCGCCTGGCCACCGGGAGCAACGTCCATGCCGGCAGAGACTGAGACATCTGGAGTCAGATTGATGTCTATCTCCATGGTAGAGGTCTGAGGGGTGATGGGGTACGAGGCTCCGGTGGAGCCTGTTGCAGGTTTGGCAGCAGGAGTCAGGGGAGGAGCAGCAGGAGATGACTTCGAGAACATATCGTGAATATTCTTGGAACCTCCAACATCTTTGGAGGTCCGCCTCAAGCCAACACTAGATTTCTTCCTAAAACATACACAGTATAAGTACAGGAATTGAATAGGTGCAAAGCAAAATAAAGCCGGAGAATCAAGTTGACAATTATAATATAGTCGAGCACTAGAAATTTGGTAGTGTGCATGAGCATGATCAGTATTATAATTAAACACTAGAAATTAAAGGAACTCCATATAAAGGAGTATATATAAATAGACGAGGTTCACTAGAGACACCGTGGATATATTGCCTTACATTCAACCACAAGTAATAATTAACTTAAACAAAGTAAAAGCAGGTGCATCAGTAGGAGGCCAGGACACGAAGATGCCTAGCAGGGTAGGGGAAGCATCGGGAGGCCAGGACAACCTACTCAAGGGGATATAGGCCAGTCCTGACATAATCCTGGAGGAATTTGCCGAAGGCTGCGTGCGACGCCAAGGTCTTCGGCTGATGCCTTTGGCCTCAGCTTTTTCCAACGTCCACTACCGATGTGAGATCATTTAGTTACTTCAATATGAAATTTCGACCAATTTAAGTTGTTGATGTATTCCTTGACAATTATAATATAATCGTGCACTAGAAATATTTTTATATGGGGTGGCCCGATCTTCTCAGCAAGCTCTTGTCGATGGTGATGGTGGATGATAGATAACTAGTGCGTAGCTATGATCTCTCCCGCTCGATCCCTGATGCTAGCGCAACAGATCTCGAACCTTGTAGGATATTCACAACACCACACTCTTGCGCACGCAGCCGTGACCACGAACGGTAGTATGCAATCTACTAATTCCCAATGGAACAACAGATCACACTCAATTATAGTTGGCAGATTCGAACACAGGGTAATTCCAGAGGTTCTATGAAAGAAACAACTCCAAAATATTTTAACGTGGTCTTAAACCCTAACTTGTGACGGCTACGGAGGTTTATATGAGGGCTGGGGCGTCCTCCCCACTAAACGGGCCTAAAAACAGCCATAACTTGGCCCAAACTGACTCGGTTCGACTCAAACTGATACATACCGACCCATATATGGGTTCGGCCTTATTGGCACGCAGTCCAAACGTTGTGAAACACCTCAAACATGTAATTCTTGGTGCGCCATCTCTCTCTCTCTCTCTTGCTCATACGTGATTTCCTCATTGCCTCCTAGTGCGCATGCCTCCCGCTCCTCCCTCGCGCACTTGTTGATATTAGAAATCAGCGCTTGTCCTTCTTGCTGCAACTCTCCTCCTCCTCGCGCAATGCTTGTGTTATCAATAAACCTGATCATACAAAGATGCATAGACTTAGGTAGTATAAAGTTCTCATTAAATAAAACATCAGGTTCAATTAGGAATAAATTCACCTGATAGTCATTATTGATTTGACTCAATATTTCCTTCCAGTTCAGGCAGTCAGAATCATCATAATCCATGTATATATCCTCATCATCCTCCCTTTCTTCATGAAAAGCCGTCCTCGGTTTTGGGTAAGCTGAAAGTGGGAGGAACAAAAAGAACAACGTGTACGCAAAGTATATGTATATATAACATGTTGTATTATTGTTGTTCACATGAAAAGTATGTCCAGTATACATCAAGCAACTTAAATTGCAGGTATAAGTGAAGTACAAAGAATCATGATCATGGTGAAAAACAACTAAATAGATAGTCATGTTCTTCAATATTAAATTCAGTTTTCTCAAAGAAGATCTATGATCAAATTTGTGAACAAGATCAAACCAATTCAATATGTCTGAAAACCAAATTGAATCATGACATGCTTCAACTGCGCTACTCTGATTATTATGAACATGATCATGTTGTCCAGTATGTAAAATGCAACTCAATTTGCAAATATCAAGGAAGTCTAAAGTAGTAACAAAACTAGACAAAGACTTTTGGGACAAACATAGTGAATATGAAAACTTGGGTCCTATTCTAGCAAGATTAGAACAATCCAACATAGGTAAAATTACTTGTGTTGGTTGCAATATATCAACTAGACCAGAATGTATTTCCATAATATCTGGAACATGAGCTATTGTCCCATAGCAAACATTTTGTGATGTATGGCTGAAAACAACATGTTTCAGTTTAGCGATTCTATCACAAGTAATGCATATGTGATCCACAAGAAATTTTTCATGCATGCTATATTCACCAATTAGAATGAAAGTGAAACAAGGAGAATATGTGCTAGAATTCAGAAATGAAATTTCAGAAATCTTATCCATAGCACAACTCATACTCATAGGTTCATTTAGCATGATGGAATACACAATATCAGTAGGTGGTATTAGAGCAAGTATTTCCTTATGTGTTATCAGTACCACATGATCAAAATTTGAATTTGGTAAACTATCACATGGTGCTGAAACAGTAGTGCAAGGCAAATCACAAGGAGGCTTCAGTAAAGGAATAGACTCACAATATGTCGCACATGTTGGCTGAAGCTCCAAAACAGTACCAATGTCATCAAGAATCTCCTCAGTTGTAGTAGGTACTAAAACATCCGCCGCAAGTGACAATGCACAGTCCAACGATGTAGGTTGTAAAATAGATTGCTCCCTTTCTTCAAAAGCAACCTGCATAGCACAAGAAAAAATACCAGGAGTAGAGATGATTACATTAGTAGAAATATCCTCACATGTATTAGCATCTACTGCACTGATGTTTTCTTTTTCTCATATACTCTTAGAATGGATGCTCTCAACCTCACGTTTAGTGGAATCACACAGCTCACTTTTGATAACACTCTCACTCAACTTGGCTATGTGGCTCTCATTCTCACATGGGTTGTAATGCACACCGTGTTCAAGATGACAAATAATAGAATTGTCACCATTCATCATGACCTTGTACTTAGCAGACAAACTGAACTCTTTTGTCCTCTCCTTGCGAAGAAGATGATACTCATGAAATTTGTCGGCTGAAATCCTGAGCATAACATGCCTCTTCATGTTCCATTTGAAAGAAAAATCCTTTCAACAACAGGACATATTTGAGCATCAAACCTTCTGCTCCAAGGTTCTCCTAATAGTATGTGACAAGAATCAAGTGGTATAGGAGATATATCACAGCGCACAATCTTAGTATGCTCTTTAAAAGTCATAGGAACATCAGCGGTGTGTGAAATCAGCAATGTGCCATATGATGAATGCAAGAGATATGGCACCGCACGGGCACATGTGGGTAGCTGCAACTTTTGTACAACTTCAACGCTGATCAAATTAATAGTAGAGTTACTATCAATGGTAATGGAAGCACATCGCTCACCAATCATCACACTATGGTGGAAAAGACCATCACCATCAAAAATACCGCATTCTCCCTTCCAAAAAGTTCCACTACAACGCCAATTGTCGATGAATTTGTAACTATACGTCTCCACATTATTTGTAACATCACCTGCCTCCATTTTCTGCATCACATCAACACTACTAGAAGACATGATTAGTACATTAGTGCACAAATCAAAAATCAGAATGGTGGAAACTCTCACAACTCACTCACAACTAATAAGAAAGGAGATCTTACCGTTCCAAAGTGAATAGAGATGCTCTACGAAACAAAATCAAAAACCGATGCACTGATGTGATGAAGTGAATATCAAAGGTATAGAGAACGATCACAGGGCACACAGGGTATTTATGGTGGAGCTGTAGGTATGGTATCCTAACTACACCACAAACAAGTCCTAGTGCTGATCGTATGACAAAGACCCACGGAAACACACATGGTGGAGATAAATGGGGCAATTGCAACTATGAAAATGAGCTCAAAAAAGTGAGGTATGTCGGAGGAACGCTCGTGTTGCAATGCACAAGGTGAGACGCTAGCAATGTCTCAACGAAACAGGCACAAGATTGCTAAACTGAGCAGCCCACAGAGCACTAAGCATGCTAGTCTCGTAGGATAGTTTTAGACACAAAGAAAGGTTTACTAAGGCTCACAAGGATAGGTACGCTATGTGGACTCAGTAAAAAAATAAACAAAAAAGAAAAAAATTTGACCTGAGAATTGGTCTCTGCCATGGTAGAAAAACGGCCTAAAATCCTGCCGTGGCAGCATGGCGGCAGAATTTTTTTTTCTCGTACTAGCACAGACTGGTCTGTGGTAAGGCGACCGTCCAATTTTTTTTTGTCACGCCGGAGCACAGACCTGTCTGCGGTCAGGCGTGAGGCAGCGAGCCGAATTTTTTTTATTCCGACTCTCCAAGTGGTACACAACTAGGACTCTTTACTTGGATCGGATCTGACTTGATGGTAGCGGAAAAAGATGGTGGAAAACAACTAGAACAACTAGAAAACAAATCTACAAAGAACAGATCTAGATCTAATCTAATAGAGGAACTCGACCAGCAACTATTACTCGAATACGATGTAATCTAGGCTATGGCAACTCTTTTTGTGGGCTTTTTCTGTATAGGATGAAAAACACTCTCTAATCTATGGATGGATTGTGGATTGCTTACCGAGGCAACGAGGAAATCTGATACCAAGATGATATGGGGTGGCCCGATCTTCTCAGCAAGCTCTTGTCGATGGTGATGGTGGATGATAGATAACTAGTGCGTAGCTATGATCTCTCCCGCTCGATCCCTGATGCCAGCGCAACAGATCTCGAACCTTGTAGGATATTCACAACACCACACTCTTGCGCACGCAGCCGTGACCACGAACGGTAGTATGCAATCTACTAATTCCCAATGGAACAACAGATCACACTCAATTATAGTTGGCAGATTCGAACACAGGGTAATTCCAGAGGTTCTATGAAAGAAACAACTCCAAAATATTTTAACGTGGTCTTAAACCCTAACTTGTGACGGCTACGGAGGTTTATATGAGGGCTGGGGCGTCCTCCCCTCTAAACGGGCCTAAAAACAGCCATAACTTGGCCCAAGCTGACTTGGTTCGACTCAAACTGATACATACCGACCCATATATGGGTTCGGCCTTATTGGCACGCAGTCCAAACGTCGTGGAACACCTCAAACATGTAATTCTTGGTGCGCCATCTCTCTCTCTTGCTCATACGTGATTTCCTCATTGCCTCCTAGTGCGCATGCCTCCCGCTCCTCCCTCGCGCACTTGTTGATATTGGAAATCAGCGCTTGTCCTTCTTGCTGCAACTCTCCTCCTCCTCGCGCAATGCTTCTGTTATCAATAAACCTGATCATACAAAGATGCATAGACTTAGGTAGTATAAAGTTCTCATTAAATAAAACATCAGGTTCAATTAGGAATAAATTCACCTGATAGTCATTATTGATTTGACTCAATATTTCCTTCCAGTTCAGGCAGTCAGAATCATCATAATCCATGTATATATCCTCATCATATTTGGTAACGTGCATGAGCATGATAAGTAATATAATTGAACACAAGAAATTTTAAGGAACTCCATATAAAGTAGTATATATATAGACGAGGTTCACCAGAGACACCATGGATATATTGTCTTCCATGCAACCCACAAGTAATAATTAACTCAAAGAAAGTAAAAGCAGGGCAACAGTAGGAGGCCGGGACATATGTATGTAAGACAATATTAAATTGATATCAAAGAGAATGCATCTCAGGAATAGTTTGATTAGTTCATATATAATGTCATCTCAACAAAATAAAAATTAATTAGTGTATGTAGAACAAAGATTGCAGCCTCATAAGTTTCTTCAGGGATGGCATAAGAGAATCAAGTAACAATTGCACAACCTATATTGTTCTTGTACATTGCCCCAGGTTTGCTAACTCATCCCTGAAAAAATCGGACACCAATGTGTCTGCCTCTCTTTTGGGGCAAATTTGACTCATTGGCCACAATAAGAAACTGACATGTAATCCTAAGAAAAATATCCATGGATATACATATTCAGGTACAAAAACAATCCTAAATATTGTAATTATAAATAAAAACCAAATAATTAATCTTTAGGTACATGTTGAAAAAACTTATGATCAAAACCATGCATATACATATGCATCATACAGATCATTCAAAGATCAAAAACAATTCAAAGTCATACTTGTAGTTCCATATGAGAATAAATCAAGGACCTCATAATTTTCTTCAGAGATGGAGTTGGTGAACCAAAGTACCAACAACACAACCTATATTGTTTGTGTACATTGCTGCCTCAGGTTCACCAAACCCATCCCTAAAAACCTGAAACCATCATATGTGTCTCCCCTTCCACTCTTTTGGGGCAAATTTCAATCATCGGTCTCGGTGACAAACTGAAATGTAATTCTTATACACTATGAATGCATGCAATACATAATTCAAATATCATAGTTCTATGAATGTAGATTAAATCTGGGGGCCTCATAAGTTTCTTTAGTGATGGCATTAGTGAACCAAGTACCAATTGTACAACCTATTGTTCTTGTACATGGCCCTAGGTTCACTAACTCATCCCTGAAAAAATCTGACACCAATGTGTCTGCCTCTCTTTTGGGGAAAATTTGAATCATTAGCCACAGTAACAAACTGAAATGTAATCCTATGAAACAATAATCAGGGATATACGTATTCAGGTACAAAAACAATCGTAAATATACATCAAAACCATGCATATACATATGTATCATACAAATCATTCAAAGATCAAAAAAAATTCAAAGATCTAGTTCCATATAAGAATAATGAAAGGCCTCTCAACACATCTGCTGCGCACTACCAGAAACATATCCGTGCCTACGGGTACGATGAACATGCCTTAACGGACGCGTCGAGTGCTCACACTTATACACTAGAATTCAACTCCTGTAACACCTCCGCGGCCTGAGTCGAATTACGCCAACACTTTTACGAATTCGAGTCCGGGGACTCGAGTTTGAGTAGATTGCATTGCTTTGCCCTAAGGCAGTTAACTGATACCGATACATCGGATATAAATTAGGCATGTATATCAATAATCCCTAAGACACGAACAGAACACTCGAAAATGCTCAGTCATTTACTCGAAAGGCTTCATAAAGTCCCTAGTCGAATCTGCGATTCCACTGGACACTCGGAGGCTACTGACATGGGTATACCCTACATGTACTCGAGTTTGGTATATACGGTCTAGATACGACAGAAGCCTATGGTGTTGCCAAGGCCCACTGAAGAATTCGAGTGGCCCACGGACTCTCGATTGCTTGCGAGACAAGAAGAAGCTTAAGACAAAAAGTTCAAAGGGAAAACCCTAATCCGTAACCGACTCGACTTGCTACCCGAGACCTAGCCTGTCTATATAAAGGCTAAGAGGGGCGGTGAAGAGGACACACGTAACTCTAGTTTCCACAACCTTCGCCAGATTGCATCTGCGTGCCCCTGTAATCTTTGATTCCTTCGTTAATTCCAAGAGCATCAAGCAGGAGTAGGGACCTCTACAAGGCCTGAACCTAGGGAAAACTTGCGTCCCTCTGTGCTTGTTTGCTAGCCGACTGATGCCTCTAGCGCTCCCTCTTTCTCCAAAACCCAAGTCCATAATAATGGACATTGACGAGTTAAACCCTCGTCTGATCCTATGGTACTACGGAGACCCCAAACACATGAATCCTAGTTTGAATTTTTAGAAGAGAATAGACAAATGTTACACTTCCTTACCAGAAAAATGGTGTGTGGGTGGGTAAGAAGAAAAATGGAAGCAGTCCTACTCTCACGTTTATTTTTTTCCTAGTACACATAGCTACCAAAATAGTTTCTAGACTCACAACGACCATCTTGGCTGAGACCCTGAAGGGTGGAATGGCTCTGATACCAATTGTAATACCTCGGACATTACGCTCTAAGTTCAAGCCTGGACGAACCAAAAGTGGATAAGGAATTCTACCGCGGAGGCCCAAGGCCACCCACGTGTAGGCCCGTCGAAGCGGAGCAGAGCACGGTACCGGCCAATCACCTTATCACTTTCAAGAACATCGGGACAAAAGCGAGCCGCGTAAGCGACATGTAACACGACCACGACATACACAAATGAGTATGTATGTCTGCGACTTACCATAGACATTAGAGTCACACCATCTATAAACAATAGAAACATAAATATTCAATGCCATACGGAAAGATCCAAATATCCTAAATAGATATAATATTGTAGGATACATCACGCAATAGAGTATCAAGCGGAAGCGGAAAACATGATCCGAGTACAGATAAGAAGCAAATCGGCATAAGATGCCCTAAAAATAAGCACATCCCGCCCACAGATCTCATGGATCTCCATCCCTGTAATCTCTACACCGGATAGTTGTTGCCACCATCATTTGTCTCTTCAACTCAGTAACCTTCCCGAGAGTATACTTGTCCATCTGAACCAAATATTTATCATGTGAGACCCTGGGGGTACTCAGCAAGTCTTAAAGCAACTGAAGGGAACAACCTGGGGGTGACGCAATTGCAGCGAAAGATAATATCTACAAAGAGCTATAGAGACTCTCTACACATCCGCCCAACCAGAGATGGACGAACGCCCGTAATTAATAGCAACGGTTATATAAGCAACATAAATAACCTCGCTTGTCCTCCCGCTCACTTACCGACGAGGAAGGCGGAAGAACAACCCATCCGTTGGCAATTTTATTAACCATTCCATGAGTGTTGTACTAATTACTAGTCATGTCTTAGTCAATTAAGGCGGGTACTTTAGTTATGCTTGTCTATGATCGAGAAACTATGCCTCCAAGTCATCCATAACCGTGGATACGGATTTCAGAAAGATTTTGTCAACACCCGGATTTTAATCCCAGATGCCTGTTATGCCATACATCGCAATCCTAGGATTACCATTTTTGCGAGACATAATAGATTGGATATCACAGTACACCATCCATTACAAACCATAATAAGGTCTTACACAAATAGAGGATCTCATGATCCAGTCTTAATACAAACAAGTAGCAGAATAATAAGCGTAGCGGTGGGCTCTATCTTCAGTGTCACAGGCAATGCTGACGATGGGAGATGATCCTAGTTGTCGTAGACGTCCTACTGTCCTTCTTCTAGATAGTCCTCCTCATAGTCTGGCCACGGGAATAGCCAGGGACAAAGCCATGAGTACTCTTTAAGTACTCGCAAACTATCACTAAACAAGTAAGGTGGTTCTAGTAGGAATGCTAATTCTAAGTTTATTTGCAAGTTTAAGTTTGAAACCTAAGCTGAGTTCAGAAACAAAGAAAGATAAAATAAAGGTTCTAAATCACCTAAGTGGGAACTTAGTTTTCATAGTCACAACCTTGGTGTGGTTAAGTCATGTCACAATTTATTTCAAAAGTCATTTTGAAAACATCTGACAACGGAACAGTATGGCCACACCAACTGTCCATGACCGCGGACGCAGTTATTCGAATAGTTTTACATTCTACAGAGGTGGTACACTTTCACCACAAAATTCGATACATCCGTCAGGGATAGTCCTGAATCATCATACTTCGTATGCGGATAATCAATCATAACCTTTCAATTACACACCCTAGTACAAGCACCTCTCCTATGAGCTTGGCCTCCCAGCCATGGCCATCTGCCATCCTGGGCACTGCATAGGTGGACAACATTGAGAGGTAGCCTCAGCTCAAACCTCTCCCGTGAGGGAGCCCATACTAATGCATATTAACTTCCGGCTAAGCCTTACCCAATCAGGTATTGTGGTTGTACGGTAAATTGGAATGGTATAGCATCCGAACCCAACCATCAGTTTTTTATAAAGGGCTAAGGCTCATGCCTCAACATTTGCATCATCATAAACCATTTGTGTTTCTCAACACATGTCAAAACATCTCAATAGAATGACTCATCATTCCAATGTTTTCATAATCTTTTTCACCAAGTATTCCCATCTAAAGTGATCAAGTTTTTGGTTTAGCTCTAACTACTAAGTTAAGAGTGTTCAATAAGGTGGGATACTAATATCAATCTCATGCCATAGAATGACATCTAAGTCTAACTAGATAGGCCAAGTTTTATACTCTTTATGCTATCTATAAATGAAGTAAAGAACTTTGGTAAAGTAAAAGAAAGTAAAGCTTGCAAGTAAAACTTGGGATGTGTATAAATCAAAGAGGGTATAACGAAAGCATGCTTAAGGCATTTGCTTAGGTTATCAAGCTTGCAAGGGTTAGCTTGCATTGTTAATGATGGCTTGCTTAGTTGGTTGCAGTGCTTGAAATTCTCCTCGTCTTCTCGGGGTAAAACTCCTCCTCTTCGTAGACTTGGTCGGTACTATCGTCTATAAATACATACGAGATACACAATCACCAAACAATACTTCACTAGTCTATTTAGTACACTAAGGCACAAACTTGATGATCTAGCATCATCACAATCATCAAAAGATTTAATTAACTAGTTTCATTTATTTTATTTGAGAAAAGTAATTTCTACTCATTGAAATTAACTAAGATTTAATATTCTCCAATTAAAATATGGGATCATGTGGACACATGTCATCACCACATATTCTAATGCATGGGAATGTGATTTAAATGTTTGATCATATTTCAATAAGTTTAAGTTTATCATTTTAATAATTTAAAGTGACTAGAAATGCCTATATAGCATTATTTGGGTACTAGTCCAAAGTCACTGCATGCAAACCTAAATATTATAACTTATTCAGATAGGTATTGTCAAATGTGATTTTTGAGAGTTGGAAACAACTCAAAAGCTATTAGGGTTAAATTTTGAAAAATGTTTGAATGTAGAAAATTCTTTGTCTTGTTATTGTTTCTATATGTGATCTATAACTCCAAGTGATTTAAATCCAACGGGCTTGGATATAGATTTTAATTATCTTTCCAACAAAATTGGAATCATGTCATTTGGTTAAGTAAATCTTTCTGATTTGATTTTCAAACCAGTGGATAGAAACAAGTTTAAATATAAATAGAAAAACCTATATTTGAATTTTAGGGCCAGTGCGGGAAACTAAACGGGTCGGCCCAGTGGCGCTCCACAGTGCAGAGGGCAACTGATAAGGGGGTCCCGCATGTCAGCGGCTCTTAAAACCCGAAACGGTATGGGATAATCTAGGAGCTACGATTAGAAGGTGGATCAACAGCTGTGGTTCATCGCCGATGACGAATAGGTCGCCGATGAGAATGAACCCTAGCGGCTCGGTAGGGGTCGATTGGGGAATACCAGGGCTCCAGCTAACGTGGCGATGGGGGCGATCGAACTGGTGCATGACTACGGTCTCAAGCATGGTCGCAGCGGCTCCTAGGGTGGTCGCAATCAGTGGAGGCCTTCTCCTCCAATGGCGGCCAGCTCCAGCGAAATTCCGGCGACTCAGTGCTCGAGTGGCTCTGACGAGAGGTGGGCAATGGTCAGTGGTGAGAGGGGAGGTGAGTGGTGTGTAGAATGAGGCTGGGGGTGGCATCCTTTTATAGGTTCAATGACGGGACAGAGCGGCATGGTCCCGCGACGGTGGCGACATGCTACGGTTTGCTAGAGGCAGGCTGCGAGCGGTGATCGATGCGCGGTCTCCTGGCGATCTCTACGGCGTAATGGCGCGGCTAGGGGCGGTGGCACTCGGTCGGGAAAGGTCGACGCTTCTACGCGGCAGAGGTGGCGTTCGACCACGGTGCGTGGTGGCTGCGGGTCAATCAGGGTGAAAGGGGATGTCTGGGGCGTGTTTTGGGTTAGGCGAAGCGGCACTTTCGAGCTGAGGGTAAGGCGTAGCCTGTGTG